>JAVQMG010000123.1:832500-837500 GCA_032878915.1 Castanopsis chinensis | reverse complement strand
ATAAAGACATGAGTTCGTCTTTGGACACAGTCCTAAGACGATCATAGCTAGGGTAGTTAGGATGCGCTACCCTCAGGACATGCAGCACCTCGAATATAAGATCCGAAGTGACTACAATGCGCATACCTCAAATGTGAGTGATAAAATGAGATACAAAATAGTTAAATTTGTGCTTATTGGAGTAAAACTCCTGTATGATCACAGAATGGCACGTGACCCGGATGCCACACAGTGACTCCTAACCTCTACTGGGAAGGTCAATATCAGAAAATTCCGATAGGATGACTTGGCGTTCTGAATGAATGCCTCGTCGGGAAAAGTTCTCTAAAAAGTCCTTACGGGCTTTATCATCACTGAACCTAACATGTGAAGGAGTAGGATCAGAGGAAGATACCTTGGAATGAAGAGGGTTTCGAGATGAAGTAGATTTTCGCTTAAGTGCCATAAAGCAACTAACAAAAGAAAGGAGGGAGGGAGAGAGAGAGAGAAAGAGAGAGAGAGAGAAAGAAACACGCAAAAACGCACCAACACAGATCAATATCGAAATAAAGATAGATGAAGGTACGAATGCATGAAAAATGCATGAATAGGTGACATGCAAAAGTAAAGATATCATGGGCTCAGTCTAATCCAATCCTACTAGCACACATGTATTCAATACATATAACATACATCTATAATGCATGAAATATAGATATAAAGAAAATGTGATGCAATGCATGAACAATTAGGATCATTTAAATAAAACCCATCCCAAAAATTTTGCAAAAACCTCATCAATTTGGAAAAATCCCAAGAATTGCAAAACCCCCCCAAAAGTTAGTTTAAAAGATATGAAATGCATGATAAATGAGAAAAAGGAATCATACCAGAGGAAGAAGGTGATCTTGAGACTGAAGATTAAGTGGGAAAGAGGTTTAAAGTGATTCAGAGGTGTTTGGGAAGGTGAGGAGACAAAAGGAGTCGAGAGAGATCGAGAGAAATGAGAAAGAATTCACGCTGACCCTTTATATAGAAATCTATAATTCTCGACAAATTGAGAGGTGTCGAGCTCTAAACTTCGACAGATATAGTTATCGAGGAGCAATCGAGAGGTTTCCACAGCAAAAAGGGCTTGATGGATTGAGAAACTATCGAGGAGACAAAAACTTTCTCGATGGATTGAGAAGCTATCGAGATTGTGATAAAAAGAAGCTGAGGAGCTAAATAGATAGCCTAGCTGTCGTGAGGTGTCCAGTAGCTGTCGAGATTGCTTAAAAACAGTTTTTCAAGAAGAGAAAAATATAGATATGAATGCAATCAAGCATGCTACACAACCAAGGATCCAAACAACATTTTAAGCTCTTAAAATCATCTTTCAACAAAAAAATGTTAAGCACATAGATCCAAAAACACACACACACACACACACACTAAACAAGTCTAACTAATTTTATATTTCAAAAATAAGTCAAGACAGTTTAGTGAGCATACATTTACACATGTAAACCTTGTGATGGTCAAATCACATTGTACTTGCACATGTATCAAAAGTAGTAAAGAATATTACGTGTTGTGTGTGAAAAATATCGTAAGATTGCATAAGGTCTACATGTTATGACAATTTGAGATATGAGCAAATCCATTTTACTCACACCCAATCATAACTGCTTGATGGAGAATATCACATTCAAGGTACATCCTATAACTTCCACATTTCCTAGAAGACACACTTGCAATCACATTTAAAGCATTTTCATTCTTTTTGCTTTAATATTTCTTTGTATATTTTCTTTTATTAAGCATATTATGCATGGACATATAAGAAAGAGAAAATAAATACACAATTATGTTAAGCTTTTGATATTGCACTTTTGCTATACCGAAGTATACATATGTCATTTCATGATTAGCAGGCAATAGTGGTGAGATGGTTATTTATGTTTTTCTCTTAGGATTTTTTACTCCTATCCGTCAAAAAGAGTGATACGAGTATTAAGTATAAAAGATTACTTAATCTTACTCATCACAAACACGTGCCACAAAACTCACTTGCTTAGTTGTGCATAGAGATGCTCATCTAAGTTACAAGAGATACAAAGTTTAGAAAACTTTGTTTCATTGGCCATTCAAGGTACACAAGTACCAATGTATATATACACACACTGTTTTTGTATTTTTTTGATTTTTTTTTTAATTTTTATGAAAAACAAAATAAAGAAAAACTGAAAACACACAAACAAAAAATGTTAAACAAAGCAATGCATAAAACTAGACTGACTAAAAAAGAAAGCAAAATACACAAGTAATGCAAGAAAAAATAAAGAGGGAGAGAGAGAGAAAAGTGACAAAATCACTTTAAGTCTTTTTCCTTTCACACCTTGGAAGAACCTTTCCTTTTAGTGAACCCTTGACCTGGCAGTGAGGGGGATGAATTGTAACCGTTCAAGTTCGAAAGGAACATGAGGGCTTTGAGCAGGTCTCCAAAAGGAGCAAAAGAGGATGGAAACTGATTCTAGTTTCCTAAAGAGATCATACTATTGCTCTGTTGAGTGGCTAGCCATCTATAGCAATTAGGTCGAGTATGTCTAGCTAATCCACAATGATGACAGAGATGTTGCTTCTTCTATTTAGGCTTTTGGGTATTACCCTTCTTAGCCCTAGGGCTTTT
This sequence comes from Castanopsis chinensis, assembly GCA_032878915.1. Classification (NCBI taxonomy): domain Eukaryota; kingdom Viridiplantae; phylum Streptophyta; class Magnoliopsida; order Fagales; family Fagaceae; genus Castanopsis; species Castanopsis chinensis. The sequence goes on along the minus strand of JAVQMG010000123.1, from coordinate 834,850 downwards.
GGTTTCTTTCTTAGCAAGCTTAGGGGATGCTCCTAAGATAGATTTACTCTTGTCTATATTCTCACTAGCTAACACAGTTTTGACATCATTGTTTTTAGATTCAACATTATTAGCAGGAGAAACAAAAACAATAGTACTGGAAGAAGCAATATTAGGAGAAGAGAAATCATATCCTAAACCAATTCGATCGGAATTAGATTTCTGCATACTGAGCATCTAATCAAGCTTTGCACTTGAAGTCCTCTCCAGCTGAGCTCTGACTTGGAACAACTCTACCTCAAGCTTCTTGGTTTTCTTAACCAAGAAATTATTCTTAAACCGCAGTGCTCCAATAGTTTGATTGACTTTATCAAACTTTGTGGAGAGTTCTTCTCGTTCAAGCTCCGCATCACCAAGCTTCTTGATGGCCAACCTATACAACTTCTCATACTTTTTGGAGACCTTGTATAATTTTGCATTGGCTGTGTGGATGTTATCTTGTTCATCCATCTTCTCAAACTTGGACTCCACCAAGTCCTCTTCTTCATTCGCATCTTTTACAATCCCCTCAGTAGGATTTACGATGGCGGTGAAGGCATTTAGATTCTATCATACTCATTTTTGGAGTCATCCTCAGGCTCAGTGTTGCTCAAAATAGTAGCAAGTGCCTTGCTCTTCCCGATGGTCTTGGGATAAGTAGGACACTCTTGTTTCATGTGACTGAAGCCTTGATACTTGAAACACTTGGGTCTTGAGGGAACAATGTACTGACCGCCTTCCCTAGCATCCTTCTTCCCTTTTGTCTTGGCTCTTGAACTTAGACGAACTGGACTGCTTGTGGTCTTTGTCAAATCCTTTGACATTGGTGTTCTTCGTAAACTTTTTGAACTGCCTTGTAATGTAGGATTTCATTTTAGAATCTTCATCATTAGAAGACTCATCGGTGTCACTGCTTTTGGCCTTTAGTGTCATGCTCTTGTTTTTGCTCGATTTTTTGATCCTACCAACCCAACTCATAGGTCTGTAGATTATCAACCAACTCTGTCAAAGGAATTTTATCAATATCCTTTGATTCCTCAATTACAGTAATCTTGGCATGAAATCACTCTGGTAGAGATCTGAGCACCTTTCTAACAATCTTGGGTTAGGGAATGGCTTCCCCAAGATTAAATGCTGAGTTCACTATGTCCTTGAGCTTGGCATAGAACTCATCAAATGACTCATCCTCCTCCATTTTAATCTCTTCGAAACTTGTAGTGAGCCTCTGAAATTTTGAATCCTTGACAGCGTTGGTTCCTTTATAGGTTGTTTAGAGGATGGCCCATGCTTCCTTCGCAGTTTCTGTAAAGGATATTTTTTTGAACTCCTTATTTGTGACCGCACTGAATAAAGCATTCAATTTTTGCTATTGAAGTTTGCCGCCTTGATCTTAGCACCATCCCAATCGATCAGCGCTTCCTTCGGCTTGGTCAAGGATTGCAAGAAAGCTCTCATGCGTACTTTCTAGTATGCATAATTAGTGCCATCAAATAAAGGAGGTACAATAAGGGACTATCCTCTATCCATGACAACAGGGGTCAATGGATCACACATCAAAGATTAAAACCTAATTAGAGTATGCCCACTTTGATACCACTTGATAGGCCAAGAATGTATTGACCCCTTGTGATGAATTAACCAATTTATTAGCCAAGTTGATTAATTAATCAGATTAACACACAATATGTGCAGCAACACAAACAAATCACCAGCTAATTAAATATGTAGTGGAAATTAAAGTTGACACGGTGATTTGTTTACAAATGAGGAAAACCTCCAAGGGAAAAACCCTACCAGGTGATTTTAAGGTCACCACTCCCGAGAATTCACTATTATCACAACAAGCAATTATAAGTAAAGGAATCTCAGTACCTTATACCAACCTACAGTTGAACCCTTACCCCAATACCCAATTGGACTTGTTCTCTAGTAACAATCTCTCATTTTTATGGACGGCTCCCATTACATGACTAACCAATAAATGCGCAGATCCCAGTATGCGACTTAATTACCAACTTGAGAAAGATGTTGGCTGCAAAGCTCTTCAATTCATCAATACGATGAAGATCACGAAGCTCCTTGGTCACAAAATCCAACGGCGTACAAACACAGTAACTTCTTCAAGAGAAAGATGAACTAGGACAAATTATGTTTTTGGTCACAATTTACATGAACAAAAATTTGTTTCACACTTCTGCAATTGTGCAACCTTTTACAACCCTTACAATAATCTTTATATATGTTTAAGGTTATGAGAAAAAAAAACCTAAACATGTATTCACGGATTGGATGAAAATCAGAATTGAAAATATGTTTTCCATAAATCTCGATA
>JAVQMG010000123.1:55000-165000 GCA_032878915.1 Castanopsis chinensis | reverse complement strand
ATTCCTCACAACACTCCCTCACATGTTTGTACTCAAATTATGTCACTCCCACTCATGTTTCACTCTTAAATTGGATTTTTCCCAATATAAGTTTCATCCTCTTGCTTTTTCCACTCCTAGCTTCCCCTTTTCAATTCTGCATTAAACTAATAAACTTAATCAAGAAATTCAGCTTGTAGTATTTAGAAAATATGACAGAAACACTAAATCAAAGGAAGAGGACAAAAGAAAACAATATTTTGGTATGAGAGAACTGAAACTACAAAAAATATTTTTTCTGTTTTCTATTTCTTTTCTGAAGTCTCTTTTTTTCACTTTTTTTTTTTTTTTTTTGGGAGTTGGGTGCACAATTTTAACCTAGTGCACGTCAAAAAATAAGAAAGATGAATAAATAACACACAAAGGAAGAAGATAGGATGATAACAGGAAACAAAAGATAAAGGGATAGAAAACTGATTTTAGAAACTGTGCTCTGACACCAAATGATGCGAACCTCAATTTTCATGCTTTGAGACCCAACAAATAATATTGGAATATTTTCCCAAGAAAGCTAAAATTCAGATTTTGATAGAACCCTAACCCAACGTTTATAAGTGAAAGGCGAACCAAAAGTATAAGTAATAGACCTTGATCTAATGATTATAATTGAATCAAGAACTGAAGGTATAAAGTTTGAATGCCACAAGGAATAATCCCTGATAAGTTTACAATTTCTGAAAAACCAAAAGAAGAGCAAAGCCTCACCTTTTCTGATTTTTATTCAATAATATCCCTATTACAATGAGTGCATGCTATTTATAAGACATGACTGAAAAATAGAAGAAAAAAAAAAACGTACTAAAGAATAAAACCCTAAATAAAAACTTATTTGGTCTGAAATTAGAAGATATAAAATAGGAAAATAGCTAAAAAAAAGCGTTCTAAATAATAAAAGCCCTAAATTCATGTAGATTTGGTTTGAAATAGCAGCTCCAGAATAGGAAAAAATATCTATTAACTGATATGGAGCTGGAAAGTCAATCAGCCATTAATCCATGCCATAAATCACGCTCAATTAAGCCAGATCAGCCCTCAATAGCTTGAATTAAATTTATTACGCCTTCATCTTTCTTTAGGCCAAGCTTTGAATGTCTTGCGTTAGAATCAGTCCAAATATCTTGAATCAGCCCATTAAGTGCTTCTTTGATCTTCTTGGATCTTGCACTTGTAATAGGCCCAACTGGAACATGCAATGGATCCTTGAATGCTTGTTGATTCTCATCAAGACAGCTAGTTTTCATTGAGTCCCATACTGTTTCTAGTGGGGCTACTTCACGACGAAGGCCGGTTAGGGGGTGGCGGGCCTCCGGGGGAGTAGTTGAGCTTGAGGACATCCTCATAGACATAGATGATGACCTTGCTAGGCCCGAGGTCCTACTAAAATTTGGCACTTGGAGATGTAGTCTGAGACCGAGGTTCCCACCACATCAAGCTGGGGCCGATGCTTGCACCTATACCATAGATAAAGGCATATAGGACACTCACCTTTAGCATTGGTTGAGCATCATCCTTCTGTGCCAAATGAGTGTCCTCAGAGTATGTTGCATTTCTTTCTTGGTCATTCAGATTTCGACTATATGCATTTGCTAATGAGTAGCTTTGGATTTCAAATGCAGAGGGGTGAGAAGCTTTGGGGTCGAGGTGCCTGGTCCACTTTCCTTCTATTGTTGTTTGCTTCTAGGACCTATCCGTGGTATGCCACTTTCCTGAGAGAGCAGGGGTTTAAGGACTTCCTACGGATTCCTTTGTCCACCATGAAGCATGGGATTGTAGAGGCTTTGGTGTGACGGTTTCACGCTGAAATAAGCACCTTTCATCTAAGTTGCAAGGAGTATGCAGTCCTCCATCTTGATTGGACGGCCATTTTGAGCATTAGATTCGGCGGCCACCAAATTCCAACGGATGAGATGACCTTCGAGATGACCTTCGAGATGGCCAGCAAGCTCTTGGGCATCCCTCTTCCATTGACTGCGGAGACAAGTAGGAATTTCAAGCCCACTGCGTCGCCATAGATCCACAGATCTGTACTGAGTGGCTGTAGCATAATATTCCCAAGGATGAGGCCCCCACTGATGCTCATCTTTATTGGTGCTTCCTGTTGTTCCTCGGTAGTTGCTTCTTGGGCAGTAACTAATCCATATTGACTTGCTAGCTGCTTTGGGCAATGGGCGTAGTCTCCTGTATTAGGGTATATGATTGGGGGTCAGTAGCCTATGGCTTCTTCATCTCTTTCTTGAGGTGAGCCTCCCAGTGAGACTTCAGGAGTCTGGAGGGATGTTAGTCGATATTGACATGGTGGGCTTATGAGTATAGCAACATCATATAGGCTTGTTTGAGACGGCGTACCCTCTAACATATGCATGGGCTCATTGCAGGATAACCAGAGTTGTTGTAGTACTGCCGATCACTATCTTTGCTACTCTAGACCGTGTCACCTGAGATGAGATCATAGTCTGCCCTTATATTGGGACGCTACTAGGGAGGACAGATTTCACCATTGTTATGGGCTAGTCGAGGATCCAACGTTGGTTTTGGGCCCTGACGAGCTGGGAATTCTTTCTGGCGGAAAAGACCTTCCATTAGGTTATGCTAGTCTACAAAGTTCCTAGGGATTAGCCTCCTCATGGTTTATCATTCGAGGCCATGGTCCTGGATGACCCAGATTATGCGACGGGTGCCTTTGATGCTTATATGACACAAGTAGAGACTATTCCACTTAATTTACAGAGTCTTCCTAGGGCCCATTGTTAGAGATGCCCTCATGAGTGGAGGTAGAATGTTGAGAGGCACTATCTACGCTCAGGTGGCCACCGAGGCAGAGTGGAGAGCGCACACCGAGACTACCGTGGACAAAGTGACAGATTTTGAGGCCCTATTTACTGCTAGAGTGGTGCACATGCAGGAGGAGATTGCTCGGGCGTTACAGAGAAAAAGAGATAGAAATAGAAAGAGAGAGAGAGAGAGAGAGAGAGAGAGAGAGAGAGAAAGAGAGAGAGAGAGAGAGATTTACTAGAGAGATAGGGGGATGCTAGCTGCTAAGATGGACAGAGAGCGGAGCCAATTTCAGATTGAGCTAGCCCTGCATCAAGGCTATTCCATGCTTTTGGCAGTAGAGTTATGAATGGCTTGTCTTCCTGTTCTGACTGCCCTTGAGATTGCAGGCCGAGCTCTTATTATCCCTCTATTCGAGCACAAGTACATGCCAATTAATCCAAGCCCGCTAAGCGGTTGGGGTTCTTTTGCTCAGGCTCTGGGGCCTTCCTAGGATCTAGGGTATGCTCCTTGTATTTCAGGTGATGTGGGTCCTTCTACTGACCTTTTTGTAGGCAGCGATGATAGTGATGGTGCAGCTACAGATACAAACCAAGCCATTGGTGATGATGATTCTCTATAGGATTAGCCATCATTTGTAGCATAATGTAGCCCCTATGAGGGCATGCATGTTCCATGTATTCTATAGACGTTGGCCTCGTAACAGGCCAGTTATGTATGTATATTATGTATTGCCTCTTGGTAGGCCTGGACATGTATGTATTGTATTGCCCCATAGTGGGCTTTAATGTTTGATATTATCTCTTTGTAAACTGCTTTTGAAAGGGCTGTCGATGTGTATGACTAGCGTATTTCCACTGTGGGCGGTGGTCTTGAACCAGCTTGTGTCTCACCCACTCGTTTTGCATTGCAGCTCCACGGGTTTATCAATTGCTTCAAAACAATGATCGTCTTGTTGGGGGGAAAGAAAGAAAGGAGAGATTGCATGAAATAAACTGCCTAGTTTAGGGTTTCATGCAATTCTCAACATGAAGGATACATCCTCAGTGGGGCGGACCCATTCTCGTGTATTAGACAAGGGGGAGAGAACCACGGAAAATAAACTGCACCAGTTTAGGGTTTTGTAGGGTTCTGAGCCTGTAGACTGGGTACAAGTGGTCTAGGCTTCATGGGCCATGCCATGATGTTGATGATGAGTGCAGACACTTTAAACGAGATAACTTTAGACACGCCACGAGGAGGTATTCACTGATTGCTCCTGTTATTTACCCGAGCAAGCTAGAAATCCAAGAACGGGATTCTTGAGGTACACTCATAATAAATGACTCCCTCCCTCCTCCCAATAAGCCTACAAGGCTGCTGGACGGCCGAGATTGGGCCCTAGGTTTTGAAAATGAGGTTCAAGATGTTTGAAGGTGTTGAACAAGACGCACAAATATAAACAGCCCCAGTGTAGGATTTGTAAGGCCTCGAATGTGCGAGTGAGAGTTTCCGATAGTCTGGGTCACTGTTGGGCCAATCACGCATTACGACAAGCACTAAAACAAGGTATTCATTACTCCAAAGTGCTCAAAAACATGTCAAATAGGAGGGGCAGTGCCAGAATGCATGTGGGTTTATGCCTGGGGGGCTGAAAAGCCCCTGCACATTTCTCGAGGTCTAACGGCCCTTGTAGGGCTGCTGCCTTAGGGAGTGTGCATAAAAAGCTAGGCTCTACCCAACCCTAAGTCATTTAGCTATGTGATTTATTTGGGTTTTCTCCTACCCTTTTCTAAACTCAAAACACCTAGAAAACGCCATTCTTCATCATTCTTTGCACGGATCTTCATCAGATTGTTAGATTCAAAGGACTTGCTCATGGATGTTCTTGGCGCTCATTCTTATGACACCTTGGTTAAGCTTGAAAGGGAGGACTACCATGAGAGAAAGCTTAAGAAGTGGTGGGTCTCTTTTTCTTATGGTGACCGGGCACTCCTTAAGCAATTTCTTGGAGACGCTATTGCTCTCCTCCACACCACACGGGATCGGCACTTGTTAGAAGTCATCACTTCTTGCTGGGACCCTGCTCTAAGGTGCATCATGATTGGAGATGTTGACTTCGTACCTACTTGCAAGGAGTAAGATCACTTCCTCTCTCTTTCTACTCCATTGAGTACCATTTTTATTCCACTAGTGCGGATGCATTACCGCAAGAAGCTTGTTTATTTGATGGGCTTTAAGAGGCCCGTTGTGAAGGCATTGACTTGCCACAACAACGAGGTAGGAGGGAGCGTGTCCTTTCAGTTCCTACATGATCGGTTCCAATTACCAAAGTGTTCGGCTTGCTACCGGGATGATTTTATGGATTTGGAGGAGTAATAGGTATCCTATTGGTGTCAACCCTTCCAATTGGCCTTCTTTGGCACGGTGCTATTCCCTTCACCATCAGGAGCTATCAGTTTTTCCATTCTTCCTCTGGTGAGTGCCTTACCTCATGGCACCTCTTTTATTCTTGTTTTACTTTCTGAGACCATTAGGTCATTGTCCTTGTGTCAAGAGATTGGTAAGGGTAGACTAGGCTGCTACGTCCATATGTTACAATTATGGTTATGTAGCCATTTAAGTGTCATCACTAGGGATTAGTCGATGGGCTTTATAAGTAGGAATAGAGACTGGGCTTCTGCATCTCTCGATCTTCCTTTTTTCAGGGATACTGATGGTTGGTTGAGATATTCGTGTAGCCTGAGCCTCACTAACTAGACCTAGAGGGTCAAATGGGGTATTACTAAATATTAGGGACAGACCCACTATGTTGGTTTGCTCGGTATTCCCTTGGTGTGCATCTGGGGATGTATAGGGTATTTCCCAAGTATGGCCATAAGGCAATTTGGGGGTATCCAACATATCCCCTAACTTAGTGATCTTTTTGCTATCACCTATGAGTATGGGCTTGTGGACATCGACATAGCCATGGTAAGGCATGCCTTTGAGTTTTGGTAGGCGCACAGATCGAGTATAGATTTCCCTCTTTGTTCTAGGGACAACTAGGAATGGTTATTCGCTAAATTTAGTGTATGGTGAGATATGAGGGATCCTTTCTTTGTGCTTAATTTGTCATCGCCAGTTTTGATCGATATGCCAGTTTCGCCAAACATCTTGAGAGATTATACCCTTGAGTTTGAGATTAGAGTTTAGAAGGCCCTTGCATATTTGAGGGAGTGCTTGAGAGAGGCTATCAAGGACAGAGATTGCTGCAGGGAGATAGTTGATACACTCATAGAGGACATTGAGGAGATGAGAAGTGTGCAAGAGATTGAGCTTGCTGCTCTTAGGGCAGAGCTCGATCGGAAGGGGTCTGCTTCTCTAGGCACAGAAGCAGAGTATGTCTAGCTAAGATCCCGGGTCATGGGTTTGGAGGACGAGCTGGAGGCTCTTACTTGGAGATTTGTCAGTCTAGATCACTTTTGGGATGAGGAGAGAGCTGCATTGGAGGCTAGCAGGGTTGTGGCTAGTAGCCGAGTTGATGATTTAGCACTAGAGCTATTGCAGTCGAGATCTTATATTCACTCCACTCTGAGCATGGAGTATGAAAGAGAGGGTGACGAGCCTAGCGAGCCACAACGGACTTTTCATCACCTTTAAAATGAGCTGGCCGAGAGAGAGAAGGCCCTGAGAGTCGCTACTGTAGAGGTGAACACCTTGCAAGCTTTGCTAAAGACTGAGAGATAGAGCTTTACTTCTGATCCCATTATGGAGAAGGAGCTGGTATGTCTTCGACACTCGTATGATAGACTTAGAGAGGTAGTAGAGACCTGGCTTCGATGCAGCTGGACTGCTTCACACTCATGCTCAAGATGACCTAATCCTCCTTACTGGTTTTAGGAGGCTGTGTCAGGCTATGTCCGATCGTCAGGGCCTTGTTTGACCTATTGACACTCTTTTCTGTTTACTTTGTTTTTGCACATGAGCTATGTAGTTACTATTCCGCCATGTAAGGAAAGGTCTTTTGTAAATTTCTAGGAAATTGTGTAAGGCATTCTGCTTTTTGTTTTGAGTTCTTAAAGCATAGTCTATTCTGTTAGGCATGCTTAGAAACTGAGATATAGTGTAGAGAGATGTTTATGATAATTATTCAAAAGATATATATGAGATGAGATTTCTTGTTTTGATACTAGAATGCATGAAAGAAACAGAATGGCATAATATAGGCATGTTAATGAATATGTAGGAAAATGCTTTGAATATGCCGAACTATACAAATAAGTAATAAATGTAAAATCCATGCATATCAATATCTTATGTGTTCTAAACAGATTTCCCGTCGAGGTACATTTCCCATTGGCATAAGCCAGAACATTTTGAGCAAACTATCGAGTCATGGCTGTATTGTAGATAGAGAGCAATCTCGGAGGCATCTTCATATCTAGACTTGGATGTCAGATTCCTTTAATATTCTGATCTTGAGCAGAGATTCAACCAAGTACAACTGGCTGATTTTTCTTTTAAGATGTGACTGAACCAAAATGGCTGCCTACGTACCTCCGCGAGGGAGGATCAAGTCATCATGTAGTTCAACTGACTTTTTGATTGCCTTAAATTATGCCTAGACCGCCCTTTTGGTTTTTCAATCTAGTAGGCTCTTTCACGCTCTTTCTTTTACTCTCCTTTTGCGTAGACCACCCTTTCGGGTTTTTAATTTACCTTGTGCATTTTCTCATGCACTTTTTCTTTTGGCTTTCCTTTTACATAGACTGCCCTTTCGGGTTTTTGATCTACCTTTTACATATATTTTTTGCTGTTGTTTATTATTATTATTATTATTATTATTATTATTATTATTATTATTTTTGACATAAAGGTGAGGTGCACTACATGTCCCCTTCATGCAAAGTACCATATAACGGTGTCAGAGTTGGAGGGCATATTGAAGTCATGCTCGTCCATGTTGGCTAGAGTCAAGACTCCTTTGGAAAATGCCTTCTTTAACATGTATGGGCCCTCATAAGTCGGGGCAAACTTCCCTCTATGATCAGGCACGACCTGGTTGCGCTTCTTTAAGACTATATTGCCTTCTTCAAAGACTCTAGGTCTAAATTTCTTATTGAATGCTCGCTTGGCACGATACTAGTACAATTTTCCATGGTACATTGTGGTCATGCGCTTCTCGTCCATCATGTTCAGTTGTTTGTATCGGGAATGAGCCCACCTAGCTTCTGACAGTTTTGTCTGTGATAAAATCTTGAGAGACGGGATTTCTACCTCTGTGGGGAGGATGGCCTCCATGCCATATACTAATGAATACGAGGCCGTACCCATGGAAGTACGAACAAATGTGCGATATGCACATAAAGCAAATGGCAAGTACTTGTGCCAAACCTTGTATGTGTCTGTCATCTTCACTAAGATTTTCTTTATGTTCTTGTTAGCGGATTCCACTGCACCATTCATCTAAGGGTGATAAGGAACCGAGTTTTTGTGCTCAATCTTGAACTGTTGGCAAAGTTGCTGGATCATTTTCCCATTCAGATTTGTTCCATTATCTATAATAAGCTCTCCTAGCACGCCGTAGTGGCAAATATTATTGTGTTTCAGGAACCGAGCTACCACAGCTTGAGTGATGCTTTTGTATGAAGCGTCTTCCACCCACATTGTGAAATAATTGATGGCCACTAAGATGTACTCGTGACCATTTGAAGCTTTTGGAATCACGGGTCCGATGACATCCATACCCAAGGCTAAGAAGGGTCAGGGTGCTACTAAAGAGTGAAATGGTTGAGAAGGAGCATTCTTCCTGTCTTGATAGGCTTGGCAACGATGGCAAGTCCTCATGTGTTTAATGCAATCATTTTCCATGGTGAGCCAGTAGTAACCGGCTCTCATAATCTTGCGGGCCAACAGGGTTCCACTAGCATGGGCTCCAAGTAAGCCCTCATGCATCCTTTCCATCAAATGATTAACTTCAGAGGCATTTACGCATCAGAGTAAGGTGGAATCGTGGTTCCTTTTGTATAGGACTTCTCCACTCAGGAAAAATTGGCAGGCCATATGCCGGATGAACTTCTTTTCATCATCTCTTGCGCCGAGCGGGTATTCACTATTCTTGATATAAGCCTTGATATCATGGTACCATGGCTTTCCGTTGGCTTTGACTTCGACACTTATGCATTCCTCAATATTCATGCAATAGGCTGGGACGCAGTGGACTTCTATGCGCAATTTCCGCATATCATCACCTTCTGATAACTTGACCATGCTAGCTAGAGTAGCCAGGGCATCTACAAACTGGTTGTGTGCTCGGGGCAAATAGGCGAACGTGATGTTTTGGAACTTTGAAACCAAGCAGCTGACGCATTTCTAATACGGAATCAACTTGGTGTCTCGGGCTTGCCATTTTCCTTCGATTTAGGAGATGATCGACATGGAATCTCCAAAGACGCTCAAGTCATAGACTCCAAACTCTAGGGCCACTGCTAAGGTAGAAAGAAAAAAAAAAACTATATACCTCTCTTCTTCACTCATGAGTTTTCCAATGGTGAAAGCTAGTGCCTTAAAATCCATAATTTAATTATCTTCTTAAAGTCATAGCATCTCTAATTCAACAATCCAATTATAAGTACTTTTCCTTATGCAAATCCTTAAATATGGAAGCTCAAGCCAAAGAATGTCGTAATGGCCCTTTTCAGTCTCTTAACACTCCCAATTAATCTTCATATCATTTTTGAAACAAAACCAACCCATTCAATACTTAATTTAATTTTAACGAGAGAGAGAGAGAGAGAGAGAGAGAGAGAGAGAGAGAGAGAGAGAGAGAGAGAGAGAGGGAGTTTAAAAACTTTTGAAAAATGCAATGCTCTCATGTAGTAGGTTTCAATGAAAGAAGAATATCCTTGACATCTGGTGGAATGCTTGCAGAGAATGGGTAATACTGCCAATGGGCTAAGCATGGAAATCTTTTTTTGATCTTTCCCCTTTTTAACCTAATCTGTTCGAAAATTTATATGTCTACAAGAAAAAAAAAGACCCAAAAAAACCAAGAATTACTAATGAAGAAAAAACCAGTTTTCACACAAAACTATTCCACCACGGCCTCATCGTGGTTTTGGATCCTCCACCGCAAGCACAAGCATCTTCTCCCTTTGCACCTAGCTAGGTTTATCATAGCCTAGGCAACTCAGCTTTTAGCAGAGCGTTGGAGAGTGTGGACTAGAGTCGTGGAGAAGAAGGTGAGTTTAGAGAGAGAAGCTGTTCAGGTTTAGACTTTAGGGGAGATGTGTTGATTTTAGGGAAATTAAAGTGGGGGCAAGTGATTCGTTTATTTTTTGACAGAATATTGATGATGTGGCATTTGTGTATTTTTCACCTCGAGATCTTATACAGATCTACAGTTTAAAAAATGTGTAACTCTATGAGAGTTACACTAGGTGTAACTTGAATCCATCTATATATATCATATTATATATTATATAATAAAATTCGGTTTAGAAGTTGTGGTTGCACTAAGTGGCTTAACCAAATTACATAAATTTTGTCAAATTTTTAAATAATAATACTCCATTAGATAATAATACTAATAATAGATACAACCCAAATTCTTCCTTTAATCATTTTATTAATATATCTATAATTTCTAATTTACTAAAAATATAACATCTTCACAACTGAAGAATTTGGATCGTAAACAAAATAAGAAATTTTTTAGATTTTTATTTTTCAATAAATTCATTCACTTAAATTTTTAGATAAAAACAAAAACTTTTTGATCTTTATCAATTTATTTGGATAAAGTAACAATAAGTGCTATAATGAACTTCTTCTTCTTCTTCTTCTTTTTATAAAGTAACAATTTACTAGCTTACATTAGGTTTTTTTTTTTTTTTTTTTTTTTTTTTTTTTTTGGTGGGGATAAACATTTATCCTACATCATCTATTCTCCTAATAATAAAGTAACAAATTTAGAAGTTTTTTTTGTTCTCAAAATTTTTTTCTTTTGGAATAAATAACAAAAAAAAAAAAAAAAAATAGCTAATATGTATTAAATTTAACATAAACTAAAAAAAAAAAAAAATTAAAATAACAATCTCATAACATTTAGTTGGGCTTACGTGTTTTTTAGTTAATATTAACTTTATCCAAATTCTTCAATGTTTAATTTCTTATAAAAAAACATTTAATTTATTTTTTATTTTCTAAAGACACCTCATGATAGACACAAAATTATAATTATTCTTATAAACTTTTTACCATACATCTCTATCAATTTTTCAGATAAATACAAAAACTTAGTTATTGTTATTTTTTGTTTTTTTCTTCACTACTTTTTGCTAACATTGCACATATATTAGACTTCATTCCCTCAATTTCTTCTCCATAACCATTATTTTCAATTTCTTCTACGTAACTTTCTTTTTTAATAGGAATTTCTTTTTAACTTTGAGTTTATATGTTGATTTATATTTCTTTCGTTTCGATACTTCATTTAAGTTATATACTTTTTTCATTTATATTTCTTTATTTTTGATCCTTCATTCAAGTTACTTTTTATTTGGTTGATCTTCTTGGGTAATTAAGCAAGTTTAATGTTTCAGTCTCTTTTTTCTTAATGTGAAAAATTGCATAGCTGTAATATATATATATATATATATATATATATATATATATATTTGTAATAGGATTTGAACCCATGTTCTTGAGGTAGCAAACGCATCAACTAAATTTGCTAAAGATGTAAATGATGTACACATATGGCTAGAGGATGTCTCCCCAATAATTTGAAACCAGGTTCGTGAATTAACATATTTTTGTATTTAATTTTCTTATTCTTTGTAAGGCATTGATTTTATTGCATGTGTTTATTGATAAAGTTTATGATAGCTAATTTTTTTTTTTTTTGAGGATTTGATATGGTATTTCACTATGATTATCAATATGTATTTTATGAGTTTTAATCGGAAACATATATTCTTCCATAAATATAAATAAGAGAGAAATTTTTGAGAAATAAAAAAGAAAAAGTAAAATTGAAGAACCAAGCTAGTTGACTATTTGAAGCCACCTTGAAGAAATAAAATTAGTAACTTTTTTGTTGGGTTAAGATAATTAAACATTTTTAATATTTTTAATAAACAATTTCAAAATTATATATAAGAAAAAAAAATCTTATTCATGATATAAACATATTTACCATTATATATATATATATATATATATATGATTGTTTAGAAGAATGCAATAAATATGATTATTAGAAGAATGCAATAAATATGATTGTTTTTAGAATGGATAAGATGATTTATTCTTTTTTTTTTGTATATTATTTTTTGCCAATATTATGAAGCAAAATTTTTAAGCTTTGCTTCAAACTCATGTGGATTTGAATTTGCCATTATCTTTTTTGCAAAATTTGTCATTATTTTATATGCTTAGTATTTTAGATTATTCTTAATTATTGAATTGAGTTTTCCACGTAAATATGATTTCAATTATGGTTTTGGATAGTTTTTAATTATTAAATTCAATTTTTTCTGTTTAAATATTCATTGGTGATTTATTGAGCCTTAAAGCTCTATATGTGCATGCATTTTATAATACCTTAGTTTCACAAAATATTCATTTATTATATAACTTAAAAATAAAATATTCATATATTTTTATTATCTATTTTACTATCAAATTTTTAGTAAATAAGTAAAAAAAACTATTGACATATGAATTTCGATTAAGCCGCGCATCGCACGGGCATAATGCTAGTATATCATATACTATATAATAAAAGTTAGATTTAGATGTTGTGGTTGCGCCAAGTCGCTTCACCAAATTGTAGAATTTTTTTAAAAATTTTGAAAAAATATATATAATTGTTGAGTCAAGTGGCTGTACTAAACTACAGTAAGTTTTTAGATTAAAAAAAAAATTCTTGATCTTATCAACTTCTTTAGAGTTTGGATAAAGTAACAATAAGCGTGCGTTTGTGAATTGAGTTTTCAGCGTTTGCGTTTTTGGTTGGGTCCCATAGCACTATTCACGACCTAGCCAAAAATGCAAAAATGTACATGCCCATGTATTTTTGGGTCCTATGGCACTATTAGCACCTTTAAAAATTATTTTGCTATAGTGTTTTCAACAAATAAGCGATATCCAAATAGACCCTAAGTGTTTGTATCAGTTTTTTTTTTTTTTTAATTTCATAACGTAACCATTTTACTCTTAGGTTACATTAGTATTTTGTTTTTTTTGGATAAACATTTATCCTACACCCTCTATTTTCTTCTAAAAAAAATTTTTGCAAATTGTTTTTTGATTTTTGAAAAAGTATATATAATTGTTGAGCCAAGTGGTCGCACTAAACTATAGTAAGTTTTTAGATAAAAACAAAAAGCCTTTGATCTTATCAACTTCTTTAAAGTTTGGATAAAGTAACAATAAGCGTTTGTATCAGCTTCTTCTTCTTCTTCTTTTAACTTTATAAAGTAAAAATTTTACTCTTAGCTTATATTAGTATTTTTTTTTTTTTTTGGGATAAATATTTATCCTACACCATATATTTTCTAATAGTAAAAAAGTTAAAAGTTTTATTTTTTCTTCTATATATATATATATATATATATATTTGGGATAAAGTAACAAAAAAAAGGTAATGTGTATTAAAGTTAACGTAAAAAAAAAAAAAAAAAAAAAAAAAAAAAAAAATCTAATAACAATCTAGCTAATAACGTTAATTAATCTTTTGGGATAAAGTAAAAAAAAAAAAAACTATGTAATTAACCTAAACTTCTTGATTAGGTAAACTCCTTTTTCTTTTTGTTCATATCAAGTTATCAACTTCTTCACAACTTAAAATTATCTAATATAAAAGTGGTGGTATATATATGGTTTTGGTGTATTTCTCCATTTACCTACTGTACAATTTGTTAATATTATTTCCTTTTCATACCTTAGCTATGGAACTTGCATGTATGTATTTGCCTTCTTCTTTTTGTTTTTTCATGAAATCATATTCTTAATTTTTTTTTTCATTAAATTGAATATGTTTTGTGTGCGGGTTGCCTTTTGTTTAAGTTATTTTTGTTAAATTTCATCTAATTTATATGCTTATTATATACGGTCTTCAGAATCAACGGTATATCTTCCATGAGAACTAACGGATTAATTTTAACAAAAATATTATTCGCCTTTTGAAAAATCTATGTTTATGTGAGTGTCTTTACTTTAACTATAATTCTAGATTATTTCTTTTTGTAATGTTTATAAATTTATATTGTTTGTAATTATTGAATTCAGAGTTTCTTTGTGTGTAAATTTTTATGTGTGTGTTGTAGTAAATTTTTCTTTCAATTTTTTTAAAAATAAATTTGGTTCGCTTTTAATTTGTAATATATGTGTGTGTGTGTGCGTGCGCCCATGTGTGTGTGTGTGTATATATATATATATAAATTGATTAAATATAAAAAGGGTGAAATAAAAATAATGGATATTTAAGGTGATGTGAAATTTACATGACTTTGCCTGTCTCAACCTTTTGTCAAAGTTAATTCAACTTTCATGTGAGTGTCTTTACTTTAACTCTAATTCCAAATTTTTTATGTAAGTAACTTGTCTTCAACTCTAATTCCATTTTGTTTTAATATTTAGAAATTTATATTGTTTGTAATTAATGAATTCAGAGTTTCTTTATGTGTATATATGTATGTGTGTGTTATAGTGGATTTTGCTTTCAATTTTTATTTATTTATAAATTTGGGTGGTTTTTAATTTGTAAATTCAAGATGATTTATTGGGGTTCAAGTAAAAATATTAGGTCAATTTTAATCATAATTCATGCAACAGTAGGGTGTTAGATGTTGATAATAATTTTTTGCTTATTTACATTAATTAACATAAACATCCTAGCATATTTAGTATTGATAATAATTTGACACTTTGAGATGCAAGCGAATCATTATAGTAAAATAAATGTCATTATGTCGGTATGTTATAATTATTATTTGTTGTTTCTCATCTTACTTCGCCTTAATTGTTATTTGAACAAGTAAAAGTTATGTCTTAGTCTGGCCAGATATGGCATTTCTCCCCAATCATTAATTAGTGTTTCTCAAATAAAATTACTAGTAATAGTTTTAGAAATTTAAAACTTGCCATTATCTATAAAATATTTTTACTATTTTAGTTGTTATTAAATTTAATTATATTATCAAAAAATATCTATTTTTTAAAATTTATATATAATTCTTTTACTAAGCCGTGCATCGCAATTTATATTTATCCTAATCCAATCCAATAAATTAATCTCAATTTATATTTAGTGTTACAATAGTTTAATTTAAGTAAAACACTATTAGATATATGTTTCAAGAGCTTGAAAATTCTTCTTTAGCTAAAATTCTATAACAAAAATTTCAACAAATATAAACTCCTGTCAAGGTCAGGCGAAACCCTTCATATTCACTCTAATTTTCACAAAGAAAACACACACAGCAAATTGAAGCCATGGTAGGAAGCATGAAGGTTCAGAAGAAATAGAGACCTGAAAAGAGATGATGACAAAGACCTTTGACTTTTTGTTGACCTCTCCAGAGTTTACCACAATGTTATTATTATTTTTTTTTAACATTGTTATTATTTTTTTAAAACAAAATTATTTAATTTTTTTTTTTAACTACATAATCAGAGTCAAGAGAGACTCACATTTAGGACTTCTCTTCCTAAACGTGACTCTCACGTTTACAATTTTTCACACCCATAATTACACTTAGATCACATAAAAATAATTGAAACTCGCCTTTCCCCCATTGGTTCCTTATTTAATCTGAACTCATCATTCGTGACCACACATTGAAACTTTTAGAACTTAAATCGAAACAGAAAAATCTAAAGCCCCCAAACCCAAATCCTTAAACAAAGTTTGTTAGAGAAAATTTCGCAAAGTCCAAATGGCTCTCGCTGTTACTTCTTCTTCTTCATCTACTGCAATTTCTAAAGGTAGTTTCTTTTTATAGTTTGAATGGAATTGTTGTCATTTTAAGGATGTTTGGCTATTCTGATGATGATTGTTTGGATTTTTAGATAAACTCTATAAATTTATTTATAGTCTTTTATATTGTCAATGCATTTATTCTTTATTTATTATGTTTTCACGTTTTAATATTTGATGAGTTTTTCTATGTTTGTGTTTTGCAGTTTGTATTGTTCAACAATGTATTGTTATGTGGTAATCAACGTGGTTGTATGTTCGACTTCTAGCCAAATACAATAACACACTCCCACCATCCACCACTTCTTTTGTTAATCTCTTCATACGCTGCATGTCTACTTCCTCTTTGCTCACATTGGTAACGTACTGCATTGATTTGGTTCTTGGAGTGCCTTCAAAACTTGGGTTTGGATTTATTTTTTCAAAAAAGGTATGTAAGGTTTTTACCAGGTTTAATGTTAACAGAATTAAAGAACTCACAATCTGGGGAAAAAAAAATTAGAAAAGTGACTGTATTAGATTATATATATATATATATATATATATATATATATATATATGTATGTTTGAAGTCATCACCATAGAATAGCAAAAATGTTGTGAGCCAAACCGATATGTGTTATGTGAAACCAATAATATGAAAGAAAAAGAGTTTTCTAAACATTTATTTTGAATAAAATTACTTATTTTCATTCAATTTCAATCATTTTCAAGTCATACATTTTTTTAAGCTAAGTCATAGATCCTTAAGAAAAATAAATATTTTTAATTTTTGCTCCAATAAAATAATAACTATTTTTAATTTTTATTTAATTACCTCATGCATCACACGAGTTAGCAACTAGTTAATGTTGTTTTCAAAGTTCTATGCCTAATTTTAGGTTCACGTTGGTCCGGTCCCAATACCCAAAATGATCAATTTGGTCCATCGGTCCATTTTTATTATTTTTTAATAAAAAATTATAATAGTAATAAACAACAACTTAATATTTCAATTTCAATTGCTTAAAATACAGAGAAAAATCTACTTAACAAAATTGAAAATAATTCCTCAGTTTTTGTCTTCAAAATGCAGTTTCTCGAGATTATTAATCCAAAAAAACAAGTGAATTTAAATTAAATCACCAAAGAATGTAGGTTATGTTTGGATGGCAACATTTGGATTTGGATTTGGATTTGGATTTGAAATTCATTGATTTGAAATCCATTGATTTAATAATTCTTTGTTTGGGTGTTTTTAAACAGTGAAAGATTTAAAATTCATCATTTGAAATTCTATTGTTTGGACACCTAAATTTGGTTTTGGATTTTAATTTAGATTTAAGATCAATAAAATATATTTTTTAATTATTATATTTCTTAATCCTTCTACATTATAATTTTGTAACAATTTTGATAAATGCACGAGATAATGAAAAAGCCATTGATAATCCAATTAATAAATACATGAGGAAATGAAAAATCCATTGATAATCCAATTGTCAATAGCTATGTTTTTATAAGCACCTACTTTTGCATTTTTATAAAAGTTTTTTTTTTTTTTAAATAGCAGTGACTTAACATTGTAAAACAAAACTATTGAAATCTACTAATTTATAATAGTAAATCCCAAAAACCAGAAAATTAATTCCAAACAGTCAGTAAAACCTAGCCAAGAGCTCACTTAAAACCCCACTGCAAACCTAGCTCTAAACACCTTCAAAAACCAGCAAAACATCCCTGCAAATTATCCAAAACTCTACTAAAAAACCTCACAATGACCCTCAAATTACCCTTTGTAAATCATACCTAAAAACAGCCCCAAAAACCCAATCAGAAGCATCTCCAACTTGTGAATAGAAAGTAATTCTCTTATCCCAACAGTTTTATATTTCTGACAGAATTATCAGCCATGTTCCATGTACTCCAACAACCAAAAATTCAGAATTTAAAATTTTCACACTAAACAAATCAATTTAACTGCAACTACAAATATGAATAATAAATAGTTAATACAAATAAAGGTAAGCAGCCTAGTAAGCGTGTGTTTGGTAAAAATTATTTTTGTCAACTTATTTTACTATTTAGCTTATTTTTTCTACTATTCAGCTTATTTTTTCTACTATTCATGGGTTCCATTGCACTTTTTTATACTATTCATGAGTCTCACGGTACTATTTCAGCTGACTTTTACCTTTATTTACAGTATTTTCAGCAAAAAGTTTTCAGTTTCAATAAAATAAGCGAATTCCAAATACACTCTAAATTGCAAAAAAAGAATATAAGCAATTTTGCAAGTTCACTGATGTTTTCAATAGGTGGTAATTTTTGCAAGTTTACTGATAAAAAAAAAAAAAAAAAAAAAAAGGTATAAGTAGAGACCAACCAGTAACAAAGAGAACTAACAAAAAGACATCATTTAAGTCTTATTCTTATTAATATGTAAATATATATTCTCTAAGATAGTCATGATGTTGCAAATTCCTTGACAAGGACTGCATTAAAATTCAAGATGCAAGCGAAAGTTCATGGAGACTTTGCACAGTTGCCCAAAGGAGGGCAATGAACACGCGGATCACAACAAGCTTCCACATCCCTCCAGCTTCTCTTCAATCCATCCTTTACATTTTGCTAATTTCCCTAGTGAACAAAATTACCTCAAGTTCTTCTGGTGGATGGCTTACTGACAATGGCCTCAACAAGGATAGGCTTGATCTTTTTGTTTGGTTGTTAGCTGCACTCAGCCTCAACAACTTCTTTAATTACCTTTTCTGCTCTAAATGGTACTCTTATAATCCATCTCTGTCATCCACTACACCACAAGACTATAAAAATGTGAAAAGGCCCACAAATAGTTATAGTTCCAAATAAATAATTAATCATAAAACACCATATGTATGCAGATATAAAATTACACACACACATACAAGCATTTTTTATTTATTGGTAAGTTATACATCCACCCAGTTGGTTTTAGGCCCAGGACTTTACCCACCAGCCATTCTTATGGGAGAAGGAAATGCAATTTTATGCGCTTAGCAATGTTCTAACTGCATAACTTTGTATCAAAGGCATTTAAAGAAGAACCTCAATCAGAATTTTTTACAAAGAGATGAGAAGAAATGAAAGGAAAAACCTAAAATTTCTATTAGTCCATATTCATCTCCAAGAAATCTCACACAGTTCTTAAGTTTGAAAGACAATAGAACTGATGATGACGAAAAATCACCAATTAGTCACACGGTCCGCACGCGCCCGAAACAACACCTGACTTGTAGTTGTACTACTCTCAATAGGACCCAAATGAGGACTACTAGGAGAATCAGATGGTAAAGACACTAGCTTAGGCTTCTTACGTGAAGATTCCTCATACTCATCTTCTAATTTTTGCATTTCATTCAGATACTCATCTCCAACATTAAGCTTAGCACATGGTTGTATTCCAAAATTAGACAATTTTAACAAGTGTGCCTTCACCCTTGAATAAGACCCCTTAAAAGTTTTTTCACAATAGTTACATCTGAAAGTAACATTCCCACCACCAGAGACAGCTTTTTCTAACTTAGTAACATATTTCCATAGCGGGCAATTCCATCATTTGATTTTTCACTTTCAGCATTCATTTTAATAAATCACCTACAATATTTAAGTAATTTAACTTTAATAAATAAATAAAACTATAACATTAACATCTAACAACATTAACACATAATATAACAAACTAAATTATATTTATATCCCACTCTCACAGTTACTGTGTAACCGTGAGAGAGGGATTAAAAAAAAAAAATGTTATAACTTAATAAGTAATAACTTATAAGGCAGTAAGTCACCCAACCAAATGCCAAACAAATATCTGAAGAAAAAAAAAAAAGCACAGAGGGAAGCTTAATGGTTGGACCTGAGTTGTCCATGCCGAGAGAGAGAGAGAGAGATTGGACGGTCAGGGACGGCGTCGACGTCGATGCAGCTGGCCGATCGGCCCGACCTAGCTCCGGCTAGGGATAGAGGGCAGCGGCACAGCTGGCAAGGTCAGAGGGAGGAGAGGACGAAGGGAGAGGTTGAGATGTGGGTTTCGGGCTTCTAAATTCTAAGTTCTCATTTCTCAGACTTTTGTTTTAGGGTATATCATGAGATCAACGGTTCCGGTAAGTCCATTTGTCAAAATTTGTGATTTTCCCTTTTTTTTTTTTTTTTTTTCACTGCTGGCGTGTCGGACGTGTCGGCGCCGCGTCGGAGCAGTGCCGGAGCTGTGTCGGCGACACAAAAAAAAAAAAAAAAAAAAAAAAAAGGACGCGTCTCGGACACCGGAGTCCGGCGAATCGTACCCATTCCGGTGTCTAATACGTGTCGGACACCGACACTTCGCTAGAATTGCCCTGTCCGTGCAACCAAGATAATTTAGCTAGTAAAATTCAAAAAAAAAAAAAAAAAAAAAAAAAAAAACGACAGCAATAGAAACAATTAACCAATAATATGTGACTGGAAATCATGTATAGAATAATTCAGCAAGTAAAATACCAAAAAAAAAAAAAAAAGCAAACTGCTTTTGGCTGATTGTCAAAAAGAAGAAGAAAGGTGAAAGTTCAATATATGTATAAAACATCTATAAATGTTTAGACCCTCAAAATACAAATTACCAATTCAAGCTTAATATCAAACAAAGTATGTGCAGAAAATGAACATAAGCTTATAACAGAATTGATAAACAATCTAAACCAAATAAAATCACATCCACAACAGAAATTAAATGACAAAGATTAAGTGAAGAGAGATGCAAACACAAGAACAACACAACGATGTATTATCGAAGAGGAAACCGAAGCCTTCGGCGTAAAACTTATCCGCTGCCCTCTAAGTGGTCAATCATCCACTAAAGAATGTAGTTGGGATACATGAATAGCAGAAGACCCTCCAAGCCTAATCTACCCAATGTACCTAAGTCCTCCAAGCTCCTACTCCAACGAAGTTGCGCTGAACTTATTTCTTCTTTAGCTTACCGGATTCCGCTATAGCCCATGACATCAACCAATATGAAATTGGTCCCTTCCTAACAGCTTCCCAAAACACTAAACAACCTTCTCACAAATAAGGGTATGGTGAGAAAATATTTTGGTAATGTACCTCTCAAGGATGTAACAATGGAGAAGAAGAGAGTTGAGGAATTTGAAGAGTCTCTATGTGAAGATTATGGATGAGTCAATCTTGTTTTTCTCTAAGGTTTCTCTCTTAAAAATTCTTTCAGGAAGCTCTCTACATTTCTTAGGTATAAGGGGTATTTATACTGGAGAGAGTAAGGAATGCGAAGAGTCAGTTTTTTTTTTTTTTTTTCAAAACAGAGCTACCTAGCGACTTGGCCTCGCGGCTTGACTGAGTCGCGAGTTCAAGCCACGAGCAAATAGAATGGCCAGTCTGGACTTTTTGCCCTATAGTGTTCCAGCTGGCGTGACTGTTTATCTTCTTTGCATGCTTCACTCTTGCGCATCATCTGGCGGTTTGCAAGCCGCGAGCTACCCGCGAGATCCAGCCGCGAGTCCCTGCTTCACTGCATAGTCTTGAGCATTTCTTCACACTTTTTCACACACCACCCTTACATAAATTCCACCTAAATACAGGGTTTCCAAGTACTGAATTACAAGCAAATTAGCAGAGAATAAAGCCAACAAATTAGTTGATAAATTTCAACCTTACAAAAGGAAATAGAAACAAGTAACCAATAATATGTAACTGGAAATTCAGCAAACATTGTTGTCCACAAGTGTAATTAAAAGACCTACAGAAGGGTGCACCTACCTGGTTGCGCAAGTCATACTTATGCCCTTCCTTGTTTAGGTCCCTATCCATTGCCATTCTCATATTCTTTGAGGCTGGATTCTATTGCAAAGTAAAATAGAAAAAGAAAAAAAAAATTGATAAGAATATTAACAGACAACCATGTCCAAGAAAGTCAAAAGGTTTAAGTATTTTTATTATTAGATAGAATAGTGGGTAATGACATTTAGGCAATCTTTTAAAAATAGTGCATTTGTTTTTTTATTATGTGGATTGTATCACTATTTGTTTTTTCCCTCCCTTACGCTCTGTTTGTTTCACTGGAAAACCTTCTATACAGATAATTTTCCACATTTTTCAGTGTTTGGTAGCACAAAAAAACTTAATCAATGAAAAACTATCTTTGGTCAACGAAAAATCCTAATAAAAACAAGGCTTATTTTTTATAGGTTGTTTTCCAAAATTTTCTTTTGGAAAACAATCTCTTTCTCACGCGTTGCATCTCCTATAAATATTATCTTCGTCTATAGCCGTGAAAAACATAATTTTTTGGTGCCTTCTCTCTCTCATGATAAGTTTTCTCACTTCTTCTCTCTTCACACCCTCATTGTCACTAACTCTGGTCTCTCCTCTTCCCATAGATCTCTCTCTCTAATTGTCTCTCTTTTCTCTTTTCTCCATGTTTCTCTTCCCCTCTGTAACACAATTTTCTTATTAGATTTTGTTTTCCTTCACTGATCGGTTAATAGCTCCGACTTGCAAAGGAGAACAAATTTGCAGTGGTAATTATTTCATTCCTTTCTACCAAAATCCCAATTCTTTGCTTTGAATTTCACGCTCAATTTTCTTTTCTCTAAGAAATTTTCGGTTTGATGGATTTCAGGTAGAAGTTACTTCTTTTTGGTACATAGAGTGCAAAAAAATAAAATAAAAGAAGAAGAAGAAGAAGAAGAAAGAATGAATGAAGTAAAAGATGAAAATTTTAAACATAGTACCTATATTGCTCTAAATTGCTTTTACATGAGACAATCTTTACCGTGGACTAATAATATTATTATATAATGGATGATAATTGTTTAGGAGAATTGCATTTGTTGGCAAATACTTTTTTTGTTGGCAGATACTATGCAGTGATGATATATTATACAATACATTATGTAAATATATAATTTAGAGTAATATTGAAAACTTGTGGTTAATCATAGTAGACAATTAGTATACCAATAAAAAAAGTAGATAATTAAAAGTTATTATTATTTATACTTATTGAAAATGTTATTCCCTTGTCAAATATATATATATATATATATATATATATATATATATATATATATATGTGTAGACAAATGGTTGATATGTGTGTGTACGTACGTTACTATCTATATATATGAGCAAGATGAGTGGTAGAGATCATGAAAATTTGAAAACTAATTAATTTTGATTGTATCTATTGTCAAAATTTTAATATAAAAACTAAATTCATTCTTGGTTTTTTTATTTATAATGATTACATTAGTTAGTTTACATAATATACATGTTTTAAATTATACAAGAACTGTTTTAAAAAAATTGCATACCAAACACCAGAAAACATTCTCAAGCTCATTTTCAAGGTCGTTACCAAACACTGAAAAATGTGACAGTTTTCTAAAAAATGCTCTTTGAAAAATGAATCATTTTCCAGAAAACGTTAATGATGAAACAAACAAAGCGTTAGAAATAGTTTTACTGAAAAGAAAACGCGTGAAATATACACAAGATTCACAATAGTGAACAAGTAGAAAGAAAAGGTTAGAACAGCAAATAGGCATTAAGCTATTCTAAGAGACCAGAGAAAATCCGTGATAGTAGAGGAACCGTAAAAGGCATGGATCACACCGAGCCATGCACTTACGGTGAATTCACTTGATGTGAAAGTTTTGCATTTTGCATCTCCAAGTCCTTGACATAACTTTTGAGTGTCGCAATCTTTTCCTTCAAATCTCTTATTTCTAAGTCCTTTTCTCGTGTCACAATCTTTTCCTTCAAATCTGTTATTTCTGATTCCTTTTCTCTACAGGCAGTGCAACTTTTTGTGGACATAGAAACTTCTACTGTTTTTTGTTGCAAAACCTGGCATGTAATAAAATTAAAAAAAAAAAAAAGGAAATAACTCTCTTGAACTGGGAAAACCATATCATCCTAGGCAAACATCACCTTACCATTTTTTTGTCTCTGATTCAAGGCTAATAACTTTTGCATTTCATAAAAGTTCAAAAGTTCAAAATGG
The DNA here is from genome assembly GCA_032878915.1 of Castanopsis chinensis. Taxonomy (NCBI): domain Eukaryota; kingdom Viridiplantae; phylum Streptophyta; class Magnoliopsida; order Fagales; family Fagaceae; genus Castanopsis; species Castanopsis chinensis. The sequence continues at coordinate 141,223 of JAVQMG010000123.1, read as the reverse complement.
TTCAAGTTAAAATTTAGGATTCGAGAACAATTCTCCCATGTTTAAAAATGATGTCCCTTATTTTATTTATTTTTAGATAAAATGACGTCACTTATCTACACAAATTATTTTTAAAGAATGAAATTTCCCAAGACAAATATAGAGAAGATTTTATATCAATATTTCATAATGAAGTACATCAAAAATTATTTCCTAGGCTACATGTACACAGTGAAAGCCCTACACATAAGCACATTAGAGGTAACACACAAGGATGATAAAAACGACAACCAACTATACACAGGCAACTTTGTTACACAAATATGTGCCTTTTTATTATATCTAATATCTTCAATTTATATTGTTTTGATTTTTTAAGTAATCAACTAGAGAGAAATTACCTGGTTTCAGTATGCTGCACTCAATGATAATGTGGTTACCAAAACAGTTCTTGACTTTCTTAACTCTGGTATCTCTCCTCCTAATTTCTATGATACTCACATTGTCTTAATTCCAAAGTTAAGGAACCAAAAAGAATTACTAACTATGGTCCTATTAATCTTTGTAATGTGGTGTATAAACTCGCTTCTAAAACTATTGCCAATAGACTTAAAAAAGTTTTACCATCCATTATTAGTGATACTTAAAGTGCTTTTATACATGGTAGATTAATTAATGATAATGTGTTTGTTGCTTTTGAGACTATGTATCATATTAATTAGAAGAAAGCAGGCAAGAAAGGAGAGATGGCGCTAAAACTTGATATGAGCAAAGCTTATGATAGAGTTGAATGAAGTTGCCTTGATAAAATTATGCAGAAATTGGGATTTGATGCTAAATGGAGGTGTCTTTCATTGAAGTGCATCTCTACAGTTACCTACTCCATTAGGATAAATGGAAAACCTCATGGCCATAGTGTTCCTTCTCGAGTTTACGTCAAGGTGATCCACTTTCCCCGTATCCTTTTCTTTGATGTGCTGAAGGTTTATCAGCTATGATAAAAAAAGGTTGTCAATGAAGGTTCAATGGAGGGAGTGGCTGTTTGTAGAGGGGGGGCCAAAATTATCACATTTATTTTTTGTAGACAATAGTTTAATTTTATGCAAAGCATCTTTGGAAGAATGTGATTCTCTACAACGGATTTTTCATGTTTATGAGGCTTCTTCGGGTCAACAATTGAATAGAGTTTTTAGCTCTAACACATATTTGGGAGTTAACACGAGAATTAAAAAAAAGTTTGGGGCACAAGTAATCAGACAACATGAGAAATATCTTGGCTTACCATCTCTTGTGGGTAGAAACAAACAATGTACTTTTCAATGATATTAAGGAGAAACTTGCTAAAACATTGGTGGGATGGAAGGAAAAATTGTTATCAAAAGCCGGGAAGGAAATTTTGATTAAAGCTGTGGCATAAGCAATCCCGACTTATTCTATGAGTTGTCTTAAGATTCCAGATACACTTTGTGATGAATTGACAAGTATGATCAAGAACTTTTGGTGGGGTCAAAAAGATGATAAAATAAAGTTGGCTTGGTTGAGTTGGGATAAACTTTGTATGCCTAAGTCTATAGGTGGTATGGGTTTTAAACAATTGAAACCTTTTAATTTGGCTCTTCTTGCCAAACAGGGCTGGAGGTTGCAGGCTAGTCAAAATTCATTGGTATATCAAGTGTTTAAAGCAAGATACTTCCCAAATTGTGATTTTGTTCATGCATCTATCAGTAACAAGCCTTCCTACATTTGGAGAAGTATAATGGCTGCCCAAAAAATAGTTAAATAGGGGATGAGATGGCAAGTGGGAAATGGTTCTAATATTCAGGTGTGGGAGGATAAGTGGGTACCAATTCTTCGACTTACAAGGTGGTTTCTCCTAGAATCAATGCATTTTTAGAATTTCGCATTTTTGAACTGATTGATACAACAAATATCTGTTGGAATTCAGAGATACTTGATCAGGTTTTTTTACCTTTTGAGGATGATGCTATTAAAAGCATTCCCTTGAGCTCACAATTGCCTACTAATAAATTGATATGGGTAGAATCTTCAAATGGTTTGTTTAATGTCAAAAGTGCATACAAGGTAGCCTTGGAGTTATCAAAAATCTCCTCTTTGGGTTCAAGTTTAGATGATAGTAATTTGAGAAGATTTTGGAAAGGGATTTGGAAAATTCAAGTACTTCATAAAGTTTTCCATTTTGTTTAGAGGGCATGCCGTGACATTCTGCCTACCAAACACAATTTGAAGCATAGACAGGAATTAATTGAGGATTTGTGTCAGAATGCAATTTAGCCTCGAAAACAGCAGGACATGTGTTTTGGTCCTATCTGAGAGCCTAGAAAATTTGGATATGTTCTGGAATGTTTCAAATAGGCTTTAATGGTTTATTTCATACTTTCATGGACTTGCTTTGGAAATTGATGATGGTTAATGATTGGGATCAAGATCAAAATGGGGGGAAAAAGAAATCTGAGCTGGAATTGGTGCATGGGGCGAGAGTTTTTCTGCAGGAATACAAAGCTGCAATTTCTTGATGTAGGACACAATTTACTATTTAATTATTGTAATTTATTGTTTTTGGTATTTTTATGTAAAAAAATTTATTTTAGGTTTAGGTGATTTCTTTCCTTATTTTTAGGTGCATGTAATGGTTTTTAGGTCAAAATTGATTCCTGATATAGTTAGGTATCAATTAGGAGTTCTTTTAGAATATATTTTCTTTTCTGTCAAGTTTTATGGAGCCCTTAGATAGGCCCCTAAGTCTGTAAACGTTTTTGGATAAAATGATTGAAAAACAAAAATCAGAAAAAGTGAGGCTTTGCTCTTCTTTTGGTTCTTCAGGAACTGTGAACTTATCATGGATTCTTTCTTGTGGCGTTCAAACTTTATACCTTCGGTTCTTGATTCAATTACAATCATTGGGTCAAGGTCTATTACTTATACTTTTGGTTCGTGTTTCACTTATAAATGTTGGGTCAGGGTTCTATCAAAATTTGAATTTTAGCTTTCCTGGGTAAATATTCCAATGTTATTTGTTAGGTCTCAAAGCGTGTCAATTGAGGTTCGCATCATTTGGTATCAGAGCATAGATTCTAAAATCAGTTTCTATCCCTTTATCTTTTGTTTCCTGCTATCATTCTATCTTGTTCCTTTTGTGTTCTTTATTCCTTGTTCTTATTTTGTGACGTGCATTAGGTTAAAATCATGCACCAAGATTAAAAAAAAAAAAGTGAAAAAAAAAACACAAAAAAGAAGAAGAAGAGATGGTAATTATTGAGAACATTGTGGAAGATTCAATTGAGATCAAATACGAGGATGAGTCCATAACTCACAATCCTCAAGTCTTAGTTGATTTGTTGAAGATGACTATACAATATGTTGATTTTCTTGGAGTAGAAAATTTTAATTTTATTATCAACCCTTTGTGATTGATGTTGCAAATAAATTGAAAGTAGATGGGAAGAAATTTTATCTACACTTTACGAAGGATTCAAGTTTCAAAACTGGATCAAGTTATGAAAGCATTCAAAGTATTTGTTTATTTGGAGTAGAAGATTTCAGATTTCAACGATGAACTTGAGAATGAGTTTGTTTCAAGTGGAGGAGTCTGAGGTAGGACACAATTTACTATTTAATTATTGTAATTTATTATTTTTTTGGTTTTTTTTTTTTCTGTAAAAAACGTTATTTTAGGTTTAGGTGATTTCTTTCCTTTATTTTTAGGAGCATTTAATGCTTTTTAGGTCAAATTTGATTCCTGATATGATTAGGTATCACTTAGGAGTTATTTTAGAATATATTTTCTTGTCTGTCAAGTTTTATGGAGTCCTTAAATAGGCTTTTAAGTCTGTAAACGTTTTTGGATAAAATGATTGAAAAAAAAAAATTAGAAAAGGTGAGGCTTTGCTCTTCTTTTGGTTCTTCAGGAACTGTGAACTTATCAAAGATTCTTCCTTATGGCATTCAAACTTTATACCTTCGGTTCGTGATTCAATTATAACCACTGGGTCAAGGTTTGCTTATACTTTTGGTTCACATTTCACTTATAAACGTTGGGTCAGGGTTCTATCAAAATTTGAATTTTAGCTTTCCTAGGTAAATATTCCAATATTATTTGTTGGGTCTCAAAGAGTGTCGATTGAGGTTCGCATCATTTCTAATCCTAAAAAACCAGAACGGAATTTGATTGAGTGTTAGTCTCCACCTGCAAGAAGTTTATACAAGGTTGATGGCGCAATCTTTTTAGCACAGAAGGAATTAGGGATTGGAGTTATTATCAAGGATGAAGCTGGTTTGGTGGTGGCTGCGATGAGCAAGGAGGTAAAAGCTCTGCTTGGTCCTTTGGAAATTGAGGCAAAAGCTTTTGAAGTTGGCCTTTAGTTTGCAAAGGATGTGGGATTACAAGAATTTATCTTAGAAGGGGACTCTCTAAATGCCTATCATGCTCTTGCTAGACTATCTCCATCCCCTGCCGTAGTAGCTCCTATTATGTATGGTATTTTAGACATTTGTCAGGAGGTCCAATATGTAAGGTTTTCTCATATGCGTAGGAAAGGAAATAGACCAGCTCATCTTTTAGCTAAATATGTTGTTGACATAGTTGATTATTTTGTTTGGATGGAAGAGAATCCTTGTTTTTTTGGAACAAGATCTTCATCGTGATGTCTTTTGTTAATTAATAAAGTGTTAGTTTTCCTATCCCAAAAAAAAAAAAAAAAATGGTATGCTGCACTCAATGAAATAATAGCCTCAAAAAATGACTCATCATTTTGCTTTGTAAAAAAACTTGAAATAAAGAAAAAGTTGCCATAATTTGATAAAGCCAATTAATACACACATAGAGAGGGAGAGAGATAGGTAGATATATAGATTGATATATGTATGTATAGTTACACTCAACCATATCCATGGCCAAACCCTAAGAAAGATAGGATTTAAGAGGCCCACAAACACAGTTCAACAGTAGATTCAACCAATAAAGTATGTTGAGAGAATACTTACAACTGCCTTGTTCTGAATGTTGCGGGCACGATTTTCATACTTCAATGTGTTCAGGGTTTCCTCAGCATATGTGTTGGCAGGACTAACACAAGCTTCAATCAATACAAAACATTGTTAACATTAAAAATAAAAATGAGGAATTACAAGATAGAAAGATCTAAGATGCTTGAATAAGTATATTGACACATACAAATCATAACCGTTTTGCTGTTTCCTCCAAGAGAATCCTACAGATTCAAATTTTAGTAAACAATCATGAGAGAATTTTTTACAATCAGTCGAATTTTCCCTTTTAATACCAAAAAATGTTAATAATAACCCTTATTCCATTATTTTGGTACTTATGGCAGTCTCCATATTACACCTTCTTACTATTGTTCTTGTGTTATGTAAAATATAATGTACTAATCCATGACCAGATCCAATTTCATTGGTACAAGCAAATTCTGGGAAATTATACTTTTCTTTTTATATAGGTACTAACAGCTTTATTGAAAATAAAAGCACAATGAATCTACGATAGTAAACTCACTAAACTGAAAAGAATACAAACCAATCAAAAAAAGAGACTAACAGAATTAAGATTGACAATGTGTAAACCCTCAAATCTGAGACCACTCAAACAAAGTCCTAAGTAGCAAAGATTTCATATAGTCTACAAGTCTCTCAGTTTCCTCAAAAGTACGGGCATTGCTTTCCTTTCAAATTAGCCACATCAGACATGCTGGAACCATATTCCACACTTTTGAAGTGTGACTCCCCAACTAATTCCACCATGCAGTAAGAAGAGAAACAACATTCTTCGGCATCACCCACTGAACCCTAAACAAACAAAGGACTTCACTCCATAAGGTATAAGCATACTTACAATGGATCAATAAATGTTCCACGGTTTCCTCTTCACATCGACACAAGCAGCACCAATTCACAAGAGGTAACTTCTTCTTAACAAGGTTATCATTAGTAAAAAGCCCACCCCTAGCAGTTGTCCATAAGAAGAAAGCCACCCTTTTAGGTACGTTAACACACCAAATGCTCTTCCAGTGAAAAGACACCAACAGGGATGCTAGCAATGAAGTATAGAAAGGGCGCACATCATAAACACCACTACGATTCAATTTCCATATCATGGTATCATCAAACCCCTAGGTAACTTGGAGGAGATGCAGCAAAGAAATCATAAAAGATCCCTATCTCCTAGTCTTGAAATGTACGACGAAAACGTAAGTTCCAGCTTCTACCACCCCCATCCGGAGCATAATCAACCATTTCAGAAATCATAGCTTCCTTATTCACAGCAATAGCAAATAGTGTCGGATATAAATCTTTCAAGGCAGTAGGGCTACTCCAACGATCATGCTAGAATTTGATACAAAAACCCTCACTCACCGCATACAACACATGGCCAAAGAAACTCTCAGTCCCCTTCCTAATGTTCTTCCACATACCACAACCATGTGTCCCTCTAACAACTCTAGTACACCATCCCCCATTGGCCTCCTCATATTTGGAAGCTATAACTTGCCTCCATAAATGTGTGACCTCATTCCCAAATCGCCAAAGCCACTTCCCAAGCAAAGCTTGGTTAAATAGCCCAATTTTTAGGATCCCCAAGCCACTAGACTCCACTGGCCACACAACTTTCTCCCAAGTAATAAGTGAGAATTTAAAGACCTCATTAGATCTCCCCCAAAAGAAATTTCTCTGAATTTTCTCTAATCTGTTCGCTACATGTTGTGGAATAGTGAACAAAGATAAATAATAAGTAAGAAGACTTCATAAAGTACTCTTCAATAAAGTAAGTCTACCTCCTTTTGACAAATATAATTGCTTCCAACCTACAAGCTTTTTTTCCCATTCTTTCATTGATAGGGTTCCAGATTGAGGAATCCTTATAATGTGCCCCCAAGGGCATCCCCAAATAACTTATGGGTAAACAGCCTACCTTACAACATAAAATACAAGCTAAGGCATCCAAGTTCCCAACCTCACCAACCAGCACAATCTCACTCTTACCAACATCTACTTTCAGTCCTGTGATAGCTTCAAAGAAAATTAGAACCATACTAATATGTAATAATTGTTCCTCGGATGCATCACAAAAGAGAATAGTATCATTAGCAAACAAAATATGAGAGATATGGAAACCTCCACGTGTATTGGGATTTGCCTAGAATCCACTGAGAAAGCCTCCATCTTCTGTCCTTTTCAACAACCTACTCAATACCTCCATTACCAATAAGAATAGGAGTGGAGATAAGGGATCCCCTTGATGAAGACGACGAAAGCTGCCAAAGAAACCAACTGGAGACTCATTAATAAGCACTGAAAAATGAGCAATAGAAATACACATCTTCATCCATCTACCCCACTTCTCCCCAAAACCCATCCTCTCCATAAGATAAAATAAGGCACTCCAACTCACATAATCTAAGCTTTCTCAATATCCAATTTAATAATCACACCCGAAATGCCACTCTTCAGTCTACTATCCAAGCATTCATTTGCAATAAGAATAGAGTCCAATATCTATCTTCCCCTAACAACAGAATTTTGGGAGTTGGAAATAAGTTTATCCAAAACACAACAAAGTCTATGTGCCAAAACCTTTGAAAGCAGCTCGTACAAACTACCCACTAGGCTGATTGGGCAAAAATCTCTAATATTGACTGCACTAATCTTCTTGGGAATCAAACACAGAAAGGTGGCATTGAGTGATTTTTCAAAGATACATTCTTTGTGGAAGTCTGCAAAAAAAGCCAAGATCTCCTTCTCAAGAACACACCGGCATTTTTGAAATAACCCCATAGTAAAGCCATCAGGACCGAGAGCCTTATCACCTTTAGCCTCCAGTAAGGCCACAATGATCTCCTTCTCTAACTCCCTTCCTAAAGCAATCTGATCGGTTTCATCCAAATTTGCAAACACTAACCCATCAATAGTGGACCTCCAAGATTCAGTCTCCTAATACAATGACTTATAAAAACCCATAACTTGATCATGAATTGCAACCTCTTCCTCATACAAAACACCCTCAACCTCCACACCTTTCATAGTATTTGTACGTCTATGAGAATTAGCAAGCATATGAAAACATATAGTATTATTATCCCCTTCTTTTAAGTACAAAGCCTTCAATTTTTGTCTCCAAGAAATCTCTTCCAAAGTAGCTAAATACTCAATATCAGCCTTTGTCTCAACCCTTCTTACACTATCTGCCGATGACAAAATTTGCATCCCTTCTCTCAAATCTAGGTCCATAAGTTCGGACAACAAGTATTTTTTCCTAAAAGCCACATCCCCAAAAACATGTTTATTCCAATGCTTCAAGTCCCCCTTAAGAACCTTCAATTACAAGCTAGAACAAAACTAGGAGACCCCACAAAATGGTAATTGTTCCACCAACCTCTCACAAGATCCACAAAACCCTCCACCTTAAGCCACATATTCTTAAATTTGAAAGAAGTCTTTCCCCTCAACAATCCACCTACCTCCACAAGAAGAGGACAGTGGTTCGAAATCACTCTAGGAAGAGGCCTTTGAGTCACATCCAAAAAATGATCCTCCCAATCAGCGGATACTAGCACTCTAGCAATTCTAGACATAGAAGGGTTCTCTAAGTCACAGAACCAAGTATACTCACCCCCCATCAAAGGTATATCAACCAATAAATTCCTCTCAATAAAGTTCGAGAATTTGAACATGGCTGGACTGAAACAAGAACAACCAAGGCGCTCTGCTGGATATCTAATAATATTAAAATCACCAAAAAGACACCAAGCAGCACTCCACCTCCCTCTCACATTATCAAGTTCAGTCCACAAAGCCTCCCCAAGACCATTAGCATTCAGACCATACACCCTTGTACATATCCGAGCAAAAATATCTGCCACACCCTTTAACAAAACGAAAACAGAAAAGCATCCAACCATACAATCTATATTTTTATACACCCTTATATCCTAAGCTAGAATACTACCCCTGCTGTATGAATAGCATCCAAAGCCTCCCAATCAACAAAAGGGCTACTCTAAAGACTTTTCATAACAACAAAATTGACAGAATCCAACTTGGTTTCTTGGAAGCACACTACATCACATTTCCACTCCTTGATTAAATTCTTCACCGTATCCCTCTTTTGGGGATTGTTTAATCCTTTCACATTCCAAGATGAGAATTTCAAATTCATGGACAACTAACTGAGCCCACCCCATAAAAATTCACAATCTCTCTGGTTTGTCGACCAAATTGCTCCTCATAGTTAACAGAAGAGACTAAATTCCTCAATTCCCTCATTCCTTTTTTAGATGAAGCTGCATTACGTCACAAACCACCAAACGTGGCTTGTTTTTCCCACACTTTCTCAAGTTTTTGAAATAAGGCAATGCATTGCTGCTAGCATGAGTCAATAAGGAAACCCACAAATTTACTAAAGCCTTTAATCTTCCCCTTCACCCACACTAAAGGCTCCAGATCCTCCCCCACAAGAAAATCATCCAGTTCAGTCTCCTTTGAAACTAATTCCATCCCCCCTTGAGGATCCCACTTAGCCAGAGGCACACAAACCAAAGCATTCCCACCATCTTCATCCTTACCAGACCTCGGGGGCTGACCCAGTCCAGTAGCAAGATTTCATCGCCCTTAAAATCAAAACCCAACTTAGAAGGGGGAAAGAAATAATTTTTACCTAGCATTTGGTGGGGGCGGAACATATCGGAAATTCCAAAAACCAATAGAGGCGGGGAAGCAGAGGGTTCGGCATTGATAGGATGCCCATCAGAGTAAGGGACGACCCCGGAGTTTGGGAAGTCCTCTGCTAGACCCTCGGCGACCATCTCACTAAAACCCATACAACCCACCTTAGCCCCACTTGATTTAGGGTCCACTGGAAGACCACTAACAACCCCAACCTTACCACCACACCCATCGGACCTTGTAAGGACACTACTCATCTCATTGGTACTTAGAAACATCATCAATGGCATCTCGACTGAGCTGTAGGGGTTTGATCCTTCACTAATTTGGGTTCCCACTGAAGAAGCATGAGTCACAATCTCATATACACACTCATCGGTCCTTGTAAGGTCCCCATCCAACTCGACGATGCTCGGAGACAACTTCGGAAACTTCTCGGTTAAAGCATGTGACCCCGATCCTTCGCCCACCTCCCATGATCTTCTTTCAGTCAACCGTAACATATTTTTAACGAACTCATTGTGGGCTTTAATGGGTTTAGTCCCCTAAACTTGATCAATAGTCAACCCAGGCTCTAACAAAATAGGGCCCAACTTAGCTTCTTTTGGTTTGACAAAATGACTCCAGCGGACCTTACGATGAGTATTCCTATCTAAAGCAACAATAATTTTCAAGGAAAAGTGGGCCTGGGTCCATTTGGCAGAAGGGCCACGCAAGAGACATCTATTAATAGGATTTTTCTTTGAATTTTGAAATCCCCCAAAACACTCCTTCTAATTTAAATTCCCAAGAATATTTGCAAAATAATTCTCCAGACATAACTCCTTTCCTGATTTCATGTCTCCATTAAGATTTTTGCAATCTTGATTCCTTGAATTACCAATGGACTTTTCAAGCCCACCACCGCCAACAGCCACCTCCTTCCCCCGCCTAGAAGTTGGTTTTCCCAAAAAGAATTCATGTTGCTTCAATTCAAAGAAAGCCCAACCACCCTTATTCCTCCCTTCCGGGACACACAAACAACCACGTCTTGCCCCATTATGATACTTAGAGATCTCCAAAAAGAGACAACCCTTGTTTGACCTACTAGAGAATTCCAAGATTTCATACTGCTCATGGAACTGTTTGAAAAAGTGTTTCTTGCTAAAGTCCCACCGGTACAACTCTACCAAACAAGCAATGGACCAATCCAATCCCAATCTACCAACTCGTATAGAGCCTTAATGCCTACCCTTTATTCCAGTGATGGAGTAAGCATCCATTCCAACCCCATCAAAAGCCAAGAAGAATGACTTTAAATCAATATGAAAAGAAAAGGAATGCTTCCTTTCTAGTATCCCTGGTTTGGGGTAAAAAGGCTTGGTATTGGGTTTAGGCAGAAGCTGTGTAGGCCTGGGATTTGAGGGAAAGAGGGCTGGGTTTGGGTATAACGAGGAATGTACTGACCGAACTGAATTGGCCAGTAGAAGGATTGTGTGAGAGGGCAAGGATATGGGGGAAGGAATTGTTGTGGAGTAGGGAGAAAGTTTTGGGAAGCCAGAGGTAGGACTGGATATGTCTCTGGTGGAGGATGGGTTGTCAGGGAAGATGAGGGAGGGGGTAGCGTTTGTGGTGGAGGGAAATGAACTAAAGATACATCACTGATAAATTAGAGATTTGAAACTCCCTGTACTCCAGCATAGCGTTTCCAGGCTTTATCAAGCTTGTAATCTTCAATTTTCGATCCGAAACGAAGCGAAGCGAAGTGCGCTCGAGAGAGAGAGAGAGAGGCGAAGCATTGGAAATTATACTTACTATTTAAGTAAGAAAAATAAATATTTATTCACTTGCCTGCAACAAGCATGTTAACTTGCTTTCGCGATATGGAACGTGACCTCTTTCTTTCCTCTTCTTTTCATCTCCCAAGGCACTTATCACGTTGCCAAGTGCAAATAAACCCTTATTGATAAGAATTTCTACATCAAATAAACTATCAAAACCATATTGTAACAGATTGAAACCCCCAGACCAAGTCTCTACCGTACTACCTTCTTTTAAACGCATGCCATCTGCACCCGTTCGTTCTGCACATTCAGAACCAGCGATGTCTTCACTAGTTACTCCGGCTACGAAGCGTGCAACTTTCTTTTGCTCCATGGTAATTGTAAAGATAGCATGTGAGGTACTGAAAACAGTACAAAAAGTTACCATGAAGTTCAACATTATAAATTATATAACTTTCAACATAATGAAGTAAGGCTTCACACGCACTCAATAGCTCCTGATTCCTTTTGGTTTGCGCATTACCTAACCCCATTAAAGGATCAGGAACTAAAATGTCAAACAACTCTCTCTAGAAGCAAGCATAACTTAGTTTTTATATATTCTAAAGCTTAAAAGGTGAAGACGGAGCTTTTGCCTAAAAAAGACTAGAATTGAAGACTGGTGATACCATGAAAAACTAAACAGCAATTCAGCTGGCATCTTAATAAAATACAACAAAGATGGAGTATTTATGTGGATAAGCACGTAACACTTAAATTGGGGTGCATAATCTGTCAATAAATGTAAAATGGCAATACCACATTTGGTATAAATTATTTGTAAAATTTCCGTGTATTATTCTTCAAAAATTATGGAATACAAACATGTCATGTTCTGTACTTAATCTCTACATTTTACTGCCTTGATGTTTCACACAAAGCAAATAAAGTTAATTTATAGAGAATCGCTTAGACTGAAGGGCAACATATCAAGACAATTTAAGGTCAACTTATTAGTTAGATTGACATCAACCTCGGGCCATCAACAAATGCCTCCTTGAGTCCACAAAAACAGATCAAGCTAGGGCCTTATAACAAATACAAATAACTAAGAGTACTGTTGATGGAATTGACAATACAGAGCTTCAAAGTCTTGATCGTACTAAAATACAAATTACTTCCGCACGTTTAATGCTTGGACTATTTTTTTTTTTATAAGTAATAAGAATCATTTTAATCATGAAGAAAAAGCGAAAACAGCAAAAACAAGGTGTTCATGATGGTACACAAGAAACAGCAACAAAAAACAACAAAGATATGAAATCCGATCTCACTATTATCTTTCACTGATTGATATAGTGCGAATAATAATTGGGAGAACTAAAATAGTAATTGTACTCAAATGTCAAAACACACCCACAAAGTAATTCAAACCCCCTTACTAACAGAGTCGCATTAGTTTCAAATTACCATTGCCTACGGTGCCTTTATTCTGTAAAGATTGTCTTATTCTTTTTTCAACCATGAAAAAAAATTACATTAAGAGAAGGTTCCATCAGCCAGTAATAAGAAATACCAAGTGGACCCTGGTATTTCTCTTGTGCAGTTTCTGCAGGCAATAATCAACTTCATGCTTAACAAAGACAATGGAATTGACCAAGCTACCAAAAAACCAAGTATAGGTCCTAACGAGGAGCCCTTTTTTTATCGGTAACTTATATATGCACCCAGTGATCTTGAACCCAATATTATCAATGGAGGAAGTAGCATTTGAACTAGTGCTTAGTAGCAAGCCCTAACAAGGAACATGATTGCCAACTAATTGCATTAGAAAAACTACTATAAAATACATCACATCAACATTCAGTGCATATATTTTTTTTTCCCGGAATGAAAGAAACTAATATAATATTAAACATCTAACTTTTGATAAAAAGTAGTTTGATGCAGCAGAGAATTCTCAAAGGGAGTTGAGAATAAAAAAGAACAGAAAAAAATAATAAAAATAAACTTAAGAATAAGCACCAAACATTGAATGATAGGAACTTGTGAATTAGCACCAAGCACTGGGAGAAAACTTGCAACCCGAAATTTTACTAATCCATTATCATTGTCTACAATAGGAAGTGTGTCTAGGGGGGCATTTAATAGGCTGTCTCAAGTATATCCAACATGGAAAGAAAATAAACTTTTTATAATGAGATACATAAGCTATAAAACAAAACTCATACAAAATCAAATCCCTCTAATAGCGTCAATCACAATCAATCAGATGCAGCCATGTAAGATGAATTTATTACTACTTCACAAATTTGCCTATTCAAGAATCAAGACCTATTTTATGGAGTCCACATGTGAAGCCCAATTGAAGTAAATCTGTATGGTTTTAAAGGTCTAGATCAGTTATTTAATTGGGTTTTTATTTGATAAGTAATGGTCACTTTTTTTTTTTTTTTTTTCTAATAAGTAACAAGATTTATTGATATCAAAAAAGGGAAACCCTAGTACACAAGAAGTGTACAGGGGTCTACAAATCAAATACAAAAATTACATAAATCGAGAGAAGAAAATGATTGGTTTCGCAAAGCTAACAACCAATCCGATAAGGTTTTAAAGAACAATAACTTGAGGTCTGGCAAAGATCTCTCATTATCTTCCAAACACTTGTTATTTCTTTCGCTCCAAAGACACCAAATTAAAAAATGGAAAACAGTTAGCCAAATATGTCCATTTCGATGACGATCAAACCAACCTTGCCAGCAAGCTAAGTGCCCCATAACAGACTTTGGCATAACCCAACTTACCCCAATAGACCCAAAACCATACACCACAGTTCCATAGCAACCAAACAATGAAGGAAACAATGGTCAACCGACTCTTCATTACACTTGCACATATAACACCAATCCATAACCCAAACCCTTCTTTTTCTTAAATTATCAATTGTCAAACATTCCCCCCAAGTAGCAGTCCATATAAAGAAAGCCACCTGAGAAGAGATCTTTTGCTTCCATATGCTATTCCAAGGGAAATGAAGATCACAGCCAACTAAAATATGTTAATAAGCACTAACCATAATCCCCTTATTTCTATCTGGTTTCCAGCACATTTTATCCTCCCCAATCCCCCTTACAAAAGAGCCATGAAACAATTTTCACAAAAAAATGTATCCCCCCCTCCCCCCCCTTTGCCCTTGAAGGAAGGCTTTTGAAGTCCAACAAAGCCTCCAATTCCCGATCATGGGTAGTCCTAAAAAAAACTTACATCCCAATGAAGGACCCCATTAGTGAACTTCATAACTCAACCATACTTGCCTCCTTATCTTGGTAGATTCTAAATAATTCGGGATAACTAAATGCAAGAGGTTTCTCCCGACACCATTGGTCTTGCCAAAACTTCACACTTGACCCATCACCAATTTCATACAGAATATAACAAGAATTAAGAGGCAAAACTATAATTTTTACAATTCCTGACTCAGGAATCTTGGGAATTTAGGGTATTCAGGTAATTTAGTTGAGTCTAGAATTTTATGGGAGACTCGAGATATCTTGTCTTTTTTTTTTATTTAATTCCAAGTTAGTATCTACAGAGGTTTTTAGACTACTAGAAAAACCTAACAATACTAGTACAAGAAAGAGTCTTTATATATTATTGTGCTCAATGTACTTGGGTTTGAGTTATTCGAGCATTGAGGCATGTAGGCCCTTTTTTATTTTCACATAATTCAATAGTTAAAACAATTGGGGAGGGGAGAATTGCCACTAAGCTTCAAGGCCCTCGACCTTTGTATATTAATTTCTCCCTTTCTCTTCTCTATTTTCTTCTTCTCATTCTAAACCCTAGATCCATAAATCTTCTAGCTCTACATCCATTACTAGCATGCAAACAACCTATTTTGTTTCTCACACCAACTATCTAGATGGTGGGCCAAAGGTCTTGATGTTGATGACAGTGGGAGTGACTTACAATGGTGTAGTTTTAATGTTGGGTGGTTGGTTTCACAGTTGTGGTAGTTATGTGGGGTTTTAGGCAACTAGAGAAGGTGATGGGTGTAGGTAGAAGACTAGAATCCGATGAGACATTCGTAGTTGGGCTCACGGTGGTTTGATTGGGTGGGTCTGGTGGAATGGAATGCATGATGGTGAGGTGGGGATTCTGTGCGATTTGGGTGGTTGTTTTGGGTGTTGGTTGATTGAAGGATGACAATTTGAGGAGGTTTTGGCTTTGTCATTTAGGGACTAGTCATTGTTGATTGGATCTAGGTTTGCTTTGACACCAAACCTAATACAAGACAATGAACTCAAAAACGAGACTTGTGATTGAAAAAAATGGATAAAACCTATGAATCAACACTTACTGTTTGCAAAATTGGGAAAATAATTAGAATAGAAAAGAAGGAATAAACCTAAGAATTAGCAACTAGGGTTGCTTGGAATTAGAACCAAGTACCAACCATGGGAGAATGACAGGAACCCATTAATTAACATATACTTTCTTGGAATCAGTACCAATCACTAGAAGAAAATTTTCAACTCAAATGTCATTCATCCATGATCAAACTATCTACAATAGTCAGTCCAAAGGACTTTTAATACGCTCTCCAAATTACATCTAACATAAAAAGAAAGAGCAGTTCTAATGCCACAACAAAAGGCACAACTTGTGCCACAACTTGCCATGTGGCGAGCTGTGGTTGATGGAGGGGCGGACCCACCATCACCCTTCCATCAATTACAACTCGACATGTGGCGAGTTATGATACAAGTTATGGATTTTGTTGTGGCACTAGACATTTTCAAAAAGAAAACAAACTCAAACTGAGATTACATAAGATATGGAAATAAAAACCAAATCAGATCCCTCTAATAGCATCAATTAACATCAATCACAATCAATCAGGTCCAATAAAATCACCTAGTATTAATAGGTCCAATTTGGTATGCACGCCATAGTTAGTGTGTAATTCCCTCTATAATTGACCTGTTGTGTTTTAAACACCTACTAATTGCAAGTTAATAAGTATTCCCCATGATGGGGATGAGGTTCTAAGAGGGAATGGCTATCAAATCAATGAATTGAGGCTTCAGAGCAAGAAGATTTTCCAATAAAGATAGTTCCCAAAAACTAAAGTTTTTAACATTCTAACAACCATTCAACAATATCTAGATAAATCCCCAAGATTAGATATGGCATTAAGCTGACAAGCCACATGCCATAGACCATATTTTTATATAAATCTCGACCAGAACGAGGTCCTTTGCAAAAAATAAATTAATTGTAGAATTTATGTTGCATAATATTAGACAGACGCGTGGTTTTTTTTTTTTTTTTTTTTTTTTTTTTTTTTTTTTTTTTTTTTTAAGTTTGTGTATGGCGATAAAATGCAAGGTCACGTGTTGCAATTCGAGAAACTTAATGCGCTTCCTGCCATTCTTCTAAATAGACATACCGTGAACCCAAGACTACACCCTAAACCTAGCACTTGCAAAAAGGGTGCCAGTTGAGATAGAACTCATTGGCAATGGTTCAAATTATGAAATGTTCATTCAAAACTACAAAGCTATAGATTTTCATTGGCAACACTGTTCAAAAATATATATCATTATGAAATTTGAACCTTGATTGGCTGTTCATATTAGTACTCCCAGTGGCACAAGAGCGGGAAGAGATAGATACGTTGCCATCTCTTCTTTTGTCCTAACTTCTGCCTCGGTGACTCCAGCAAATGTTATTCCTCCATTCACCATTTCTCTAATTTGTAAGGGAACCCTTGAAGGCCCTGCATGCTTTACAAGCAAATTTGGATATAGCAAATCAAACACTCTTCCTTGAATATCTGTCATCACATCATACCACATCAGGCAAATAAACTCAAGTAGTGAGGCGAAGGAAAACAAAACGAAACAAGCTAACTAGAAGTATTTCTTTTACCTCAATAAATGAGCCTTTAATAAAAAAATTAGGTAAAAATGCAAAACTGACTCTCTAACTTTCAACGTTTTTCATTTCAGTCCTCTAACTTTAAGTTTTGTCATTTCGGTCCTCTAACTTTCAATTTTTGTCAATTCAAGCTTCTGTTAGAACTCAGTTAAGATTACCGTTAAAGTCATTAAAAAATGACCGTTTTACCCTTCTTTTTTAAAAAATAAACAATTCGGAATGAAAAGAAAAATCTGTTTAAAAAAAAAAATATATTAAGGGAACGACGACTGGCGGTGGCTCCCATCAGACACACTAAGAATAATTACAAGAAAAAATGACTTGGAACCTCAAATCCAGCAGGATCAAACAGCCTTGTTGTTGCGACTGAAAATACAGTCAGACTCATAGTTCATTTTCTCGAACTCCTCTGGGGTATTGACTCCCCAATTCTTCTTCTTCTTCAGTCTTCAAATCTAAAACACACACACACACACACACACACACACACGCACACACACTCTCTCTCTCTCTCTCCCTCCCTCTCTCTCTCTCTCTCTCTCTCTCAAACCCGACAAAAAAAATGGCACCCATAGACCCACACTCGTTCATGGACTCGACCCACCCAGTAACGACCCACATCTCTCTCTCTCTACCTCGACTTCCCATCCTTCACCATCCACGCCATCACTCTCCTCTCTCTCTCTCTAACCCCCACACCGGTCCACTCTCTCTCAACACGAGCTCTCTCACCATCCCCTCCGTCCTCAACCCACAGTCCCAAGCTCCCATCGGCAATCTCCTTTCCCTTCTCCGTCGCCGATCTCCTCTCCCTTCAATATTTTTTTTCTCTTCCTCCACCTCGCCGTCTTGCCCTGCCATCTATCGATCTGCCCCTCTCTCTCTGCTATCTTATTTTCTCTACCGTGGGTGTGGTGGGTTTATGTTTGTGTTGCTAGGTGTGGTGGGTCTGTTGGTGGCTAATTTGGTGTGGCTGGGTTTGTATTTGTGTTTGTGTTATGGCTGATTTGGGGTGGAGTTGCTGGCCTTGACGGTGGAGAAGAAGTCCTTTAATTCTGAATTTGGTGGGTGATTTGGTTGTTTTTCTTTTAATTTTGAATGGTTAAAAAAAAAGGGGTAAAATGGTCATTTCTTAGTGTATTTAACAATAATCTTAACTAAAATCTAACAGAAGCCTAGATTGACAAAAATTGAAAGTTAGAAGATTGAAATGACAAAACTTAAAGTTAGATGACTAAAATGAAAAAAGTTGAAAGTTAGAGGGTTAATTTTGCATTTTTGCCAAAAAATTATGTCGAATCTTTCGTCACTTCGACTCTCTTGAATATGCCTTCCATTACTTTAGGTATGACTCCCACATTACTTCCCTCCCCTGAATAATTAGTCCCCATGGTGTACGTCTTCCTCGACCCTGTCTTAAAAAACACAAACAGAGTAAACTCAGCAATGTATCAAAACATATTTTCGAGTGTTCTAACATAAGATAAAATAAAAGTTATACCTGGCCATATGCAAGAACAGTGGCATTATAACCATGGAATAGTGCATCAACAAGAGGAGAAACACAGCCATTGTATAATGCAAAACAAGGCAAGCCAGTACTACCATAAACATAATCGAAGGCGTATGAATGCGAACCAATTTGCACCCAATTTTGAACACCAAATTTCAAAATTCTAGCAGCTCAATCATACACATCATGAAAACCTAAATAGTTCAAATTAGATTAAAACTAATTTTTTAAAAAATCAAGTTCCTGAGGTTTACCATGAACCATTGAAATACAATCCGTACAGCCAAGTAGAAGCTCAAACGTAATCAAATCCCTGACACTAACCGTGACTTGGATGCATTGTGAAGAATCTACACTCCTCGCTTCTGAATTCTCCATCTCCAAAACCAACACTCGCTCTAAGAAATGGAGAGTGCAAAACTCAAGTACTTGATGAAGAATCTATCACTCACTCATTACTGAATTATCAAAATACCTAGGATCCACACAAAATTTTTTGTTTGGATTAATTTTCACCCCTTGTTTCCATCACTCAATTCTCTGATTTTTGAGATATGAGTTATGGAAACTGAAAACACATTTTAGGTGTTTCAAAACTTAGTTTTCAATGGCATTTTTGTAATTAAATCCACATCCCAGCTGTAATGTTTGACAAATGGATTTTTTTTTTGTGAAACCCAGCCGCACCTTTTGAAGTTGAAAACTGGTATGTGGTAAGGTGCCAAACAGTAGGTTTTGGGAATTTATGTATTTTAAGTGATGAGTGATGAATGATAAGAATTGAGTGATGAAAGTTGAGTGATGATAAATTTTAAACCAAACGGGCCCAAAGTCTCCGGAGAGATTGAGAGCAAATCGATGGCTTTTGGTTGCATTTTTTTTTTCTGAAACAAAATGGAGAGAGACACAAATACAATGATGTCAATGTTATTTCCTTAAGGAAAGGAAATAACATTGACATCATTATACAAACTGAGTTAATTTATGCTCTGTTTGTTTCGATGTAAAATATTTATAAAGGTGAAATATTTTACATGTAAAATAATTTCATTTTACAATGTTTGGCAATGTACATGAAAATGTTGTGTGAAATATTTTCCAATGTTTGACACAACGTAAAATGGAAAAAAAAAAAAGGGTAAAAATTTAAAACATATTTTTATTAACTTCCAAAAAATACATAGAGATTGGCGAATGGCTAAAAAGGTTGAATCTACTTATACAAGTTCAAAATAATGAATATACATTGATCATGATCATTTAAGAGATACTATGATAAATTGTACTGAGATATCACCAATGGTTATAAATTTTAATCTACTTATAGTACCACTTCTTTGAGCTTTAGCTGAAACTTGTAAATCATCTTGTAAACTTCTTTTGTTATAGAAAGTTGTGCAGAGAAAGTTTGTAATTAGCTAGTGCACAGAATTTTATGCAATAAGCAAGATAATGGGCTCTTTTAACTTTTCTTTAGCCACACAAAACTAAAACAAAATAGAAAAAGTCAACCACACACCCAAAAAGTAGAGGCTAGCACAATGAAGAAGATGCATTTGTACTCTTTTAGTCAGATTGCATGTTACAATTGGTTACATATCTAGGAAAAGTAGGCCCAAAATGCCTACTTTTGGGCATTTTATTCACAAAACAAACAAACCCCCAATATAAAAAAAAAATACCACATTTTCTCTCTATGCAAGCCACCCGCTTGCTCCAGACCAACAACCCACCACAGTAGTAGTTTAGACACATAATTTTACAATTTAAGGGAATTAAGAAGTATATTTTACTCACCCTTTAGCAATCCCAATGTTTGCCCATGGAAAGAAGAAGGTAAATGTCAAACAAGCTACCACTCCTACAAAAGCGAAGTGACAATTACTGCTTTTGATGAGAATGAAAAAAAAAAAAAAAAAAGGTGGAATTTTCATATGTGTGATGTAGGATTTAAGAATCTTTTATTTCATTGAAAAATTAAATTGTAGGTTAACTGATCTAAATATCTAGGAAATGTAGTTCATTACTTAACATATCTCTGGCTAGCAATATTAGCTGGGAGATAGAGCATAACAGTAGACTACATGAGTAAGCTGTAAGCACAGTTTTCCAAATTGTCTTAAAATAGTGGAACTTCTTATTTGACCAAAATTCTCTCTATCCTACGTAACAGCCACTGCCCTAGTGTTAGCCATATTACTAGTACTGACCATATTACATCTACTGTAATCCTAGATTAATCAAGGGTTAGCATAATAATTTAATTTTGTTGTAAATTCTGCGTGTTGTACAATTGTTTGACACAAATGATAATCCAATACTTACTCTTCTCTTTCAATATTTGTGACCAATGAATGGAACCTTAGCTTAATTCAAACAAATTCTGGATGTATTATTGCTCTTCAAAGATTTCACACGAGCGGTAAGCATTTTCTCTCCCTTATTTCCCATGACTTTCCAATGCTCACTCAATTTTCCCCTTCATGAACACAGTGTTAGCTGTACAATTTGTCCAATTTTAATTATGCTGACTTGTAGTTCTTATTAGTTACACCTAAAATGGAAACAATGGCTCATAATGCAAAGCAATGTAGTGGTTCCATGTGATGAGATACTCTATAAAATTGACTATACACTACAAAAAACGCGGGCTATGGCCGCACTTTTTTTAGACGCAGCTATAGCTGATCTATAGCCGCGTTTCTAAGAAACGCCGCATTAGACTTAAACAATAGCTGCGTCTTTTAAAAATGCAGCTATAGCTAACCTATAGCTGCATTTTTTGAGCGCGGCTATAGGTTAATTCCATAGCCGCGTTCAAAAAACGCAGCTATAGGTCCAACCGAATAATTTTTTAAAGGGGGATCTATAGCTGTGTTTTAAAATGCAGCTACAGGTTAGCTATAGCCGCGTTTTTATAAAATGCAGCTATACCCCATAAAAAATTTATTTGGCTAGACCTATAGTTGCGTTTTTAAAAATACGGCTATAGGTCCTCCTTTAACATGACTTGAGATATTTTTTGAGGAGGACATATAGCCGCGTTTTTAAAAAGCAAAAACGTTTAAAAATGCGGCTATAGGTAACACACCCAAAAAAAAAAAAAAAGAACTGAATGACTTTCTCACCCACCCCCACTTTCCCACCTACCCCCACTCTCATCTTTTCTATTTTTCTCATTCAGAAACTAAGGAAAGCTAGTTTCTTAGCTTCTTTCTTTCTTCTGCAAGTCACGCCCTTGAGCTTCTTTCTTTTTCTTTTTCTTTTTTCTTTTTTTTTTTCATCTCAAGCACACTGATGCTATCTTTAGCCACGCCAGCGCCATCCACACCGGTTAGCCCTTCCTCTTTTCATTCCCTTATCTCTCTTTTTGCTTTTTTGTGTTTTTTTGTCTGTAGTCCAGTTTTATTTTATTTTATTTTTTTTGTTATTTAATGTTTAGTTAGTAAGAAAATGGAGGAAATGATGAAAATTTTGAATGAAATGGATATTTTAGCAATATTTGTGCCTATGCTTGATTTGGATTTGAGTTTTGATTTTGAATTTTTTGGATCTGTACTTAAATTTATGCTATTGTGTTGTTGATATTGTACTTATGTTTAAATGCGTTTGTGTTTCTGAGCTTATGCTTTTATGTTGAATGGATTTAGTGTTAGATTTGGGTTGGATTTGTTGAATGAGAGGCGCTTCATGGGTTTGTGTTCTAATATTTTGGAGCACGTATGTTGTGTTTGATATTGAATTTTTTGGGTGTGTTTGTTTTGTGAGTATGTTGTGTTAGATATGCAATTTTTTGGGTTTGTATTTGATTTTGAATTTTTTGGGTTTGAATTTTGAATTTTTTGGGGGAAAAAAAAAACCCAGAATTTTTTGTTTTTTTAAAAAGACCTATAGCTGGGTTTTAAAAATGCAGCTATAGGAGGCTTTAGCTGCATTTCAAAAATGCATCCAAAACTATACCTATAGCCACATTTTAAATGCAGCCAAAAGCGATTCTATAGCTATGTTTTTTACAAAACGCAGCTATAGGTCTCAACTTATCAAGGGGTGAAAAACGCAGCTATAGAGGGACCTCTAGCTGCGTTTATAGAAACGTGGTTATAGACCCCCGCAAGGGCTATTGTTGCGCAGGATAGACCGCAGCTATGGAAAACGCAGCTATAGCCTATAGCTACATTTTTAGGGGCTATAACTGCATTTTCCAAACACGGCTATAGCCCTTGTTTTTTGTAGTGATAGGAAAATGAAGACATAGTCTCAATTAATGTAACCAGCTAGCTAGCATGCCTTAAAAGAAAATTTTATCAACACTAAAATTCTTCATATGAACATAGATATATATTGCTTCAAGGACAATCCTTCTTACGTATGTATATATATCAAATATTCTTTTACTACAAATACTTCAAAGCTGGACTTGTTTATATTCTTTTCATTTTATGATTAAAATTTATGAAGTGTAAGAAATACTATATTTGATGGTAAATTGGACTACTATTCTAATTTTATTGGACTATTCAAGCTTGAAACTTCTGACCGCGTATCCAATTCTAGAACTACTAGAATTGGTCAAATTTTAGAGCCAAAATGGGCAAATTCCCTTTTTGTGCAAAAAAACCAGCGTTTTGCCCCCTTTCCTAAACTAATTAGAGAAATGCTCTTGTTTTGAAACTCGATTTGTAGAAAATCGAGTATGGGGTGATCAAACTAAAAAAATAAATAAAAAATTGCGTGGAACTTGAGTTCATGGAGCTCGAGTTCCATGCAAAAACGCCGCTATAGGGTTTTAAAACACCGTTATAGGGCTTCCTGAACGCAGCTATATGATTAAATTAAAAAAAAAAAAAAAAAAAAAAAAAAAAAAAAAAACCTTGCAAGTTTGATCACCCCATACCTATAGCTTTTCTAAAGCCCTTTAATGGCATTTTAAAGTCCTATAGTGGCGTTTTAAATGGAACTTAAGTTTATCCATGCAAGTTTTTTTAAGTTTGATCGTTCATACCTATAGCTGTGTTCAAGGAGTCCTATAACAGCGTTTTAAAACCCTATAGCGGTGTTTTTGCATGGAACTCGAGCTCCATGAACTCGAGTTCCATGCGAGTTTTTTTTTTTTTTTTTTTTTTTTTTTTTTTTTTTTAGGTTTGATCATATAGCTACGTTCAAGGAGCCCTATAACGGCGTTTTAAAACCCTATAGTGGCATTTTTGCATGGAACTCAAGTTCCATGAACTCGAGTTTCCCCCAAATTTTTTTTTTTTTTTTAAAGTTTGATTGCCCTATACTCGATTTTCTATAAATTGAGTTTAAATTGAAACTTGATTTCGAGATAATTGAATTTCAAAACAGAGGCATTTCCCTAATTAGTTTGGGAAAGGGGACAAAATGATGAATTTTTATGTGAAATGGGAATTTACCCATTTTGGCCCAAATTTTTATGTACAAAAGGTCTTGGTACAAACACAAGTTATTAGAAACAATGAAAACCTAGCGGACTTGAATTATTTGAAAGATTTTGAAGCTTGTTAGAGTATACAACAATGGCGGAAATAAGAACTACCAAAGAAAGAAAGAGAGAAAAGAGAGAGAGAAGTTTCTGGAGAGAATTCTGAGAAATTGTATTTCACAAGCTTAAATGAATTAAAACAATCAAAACTGTTTATATAGTATAATTATACCCAGATCATTCCAGAAGCTAAAACTGTTCTAACTGAAAATAACCTACTCCACATTATGCTCTGTGAATCAAGGAATAACATCCGGAAGGCTTGAAGGCAGTTAGAGCTTAACTGTGCTCTGAAGCAAACTTTGAAACCGAATCTTAGTACAGAAACAGAGTATTGGAAGAAGACTCAAACAAGACGAAGCATACCCAGCACACCAAAACGATCCATTTCATTAAACTAAGACTAAGTAAACCAAAACGATCCATTTCATTAAAAACATAAATAGGCTAAGTTATACAACATCATTTCTAATAAGAAACTAGCCATTGGAGTCTTTGAGTCTTCTTCTTCTATTTCCATTGAGTGCTTTGGTTGACTTTCTTTAACTTCCCCCCTCAAAACCATGGGGTCAAGAGACACCATTATTTTGGAGCAAAGAAAACCAAACCGAGAAGTGGATAAGTTTTTGGTAAACACATTAACAAGCTGATCACCCATGGCTATATACTTGATTTGAAGATCTCTGTGCGAGACATTTTCACAAACAAAATGATAATCCACCTCGATATGTTTGGTGTGAGCATGTAAGACAGGATTGGAAGCAATTGCAAGAGCAGAAACATTGTCACACTAGAGCTTAGGAGGAACAAGAAGATAAATACCAAGATCCTTCAAAACCTGTCGAAGCCAATAGAGCTCTACAGTAGTGGTAGCTAATGCTCTATACTCAGATTTAGTGGAAGAACGAGAAACAGTATCTTGTTTCTTTGCACTCCATGTGATTGGGTTATAACCAAGGTAAACAATATAACCAGTAATTGAATGTCTATCAAAGGGGTCCCCTACCCAGTTTGAATCAGAGATGGCAGATAAAGAGAAATGGCCAGGTTGAAGGAAAACTCCATAATTCAAAGTGCCATTAACATATTTGAGGATTCTTTTGGTAGCAATCAAATGAGCATCAGTAAGGCGAGACATAAATTGCCAAACTTATTGGACTACAAAACTAAGGTCAGGTCTGGTAGAGGTCAAATAATGAAGAAACCCAACCAATCTCCTAAATTCATAAGGGTTTGAAAGCAAAGAACCTTCAGTGGGAGTCAACCTAGAATTAGGAGCAAAAGGGGTACAAGCAAGTTTGGAAGTGTGCATATTAGCCTTAAGGAGTAAATCTTGGGCATATTTAGTCTGAGCCAAAAACAACCTTTTGGAAGACCTGGTAATTTGAAGGCCAAGGAAGTAATGAAAAGGACCCAAGTCTTTAAGTTCAAAGGCTGAACTAATCTATGTAATCAAGGAAGACAAGAATTGAGGATTGTTACTAGTCATAACAATGTCATCAACATAGACCAGTAGATATACAACCAAAGAACCCTGTCTGAAAATGAACAAGTAAGAATCTGAGAGTAAAGCCTGAAAGCCCGAATGCAACAATTCAAAAGAAAACCTCTCAAACCAAGCTCTAAGGGCTTATTTGAGACCATAGAGAGACTTAAGAAGCTTGCAGACATGATTAGGATGAGCTGGATCAACATACCCTAGTGGTTGAACCATGTACACTTATTCTCTAAGAAAGCCACATAGAAAGGTATTACTGACATCAAGTCATCTGAGTGGCCAATTGAATTGCACAGCAAGTGAAAGGATAATTCTCACAGTAGGAGGCTTGATAACATGACTGAAAGTATCTTCAAAATCAATCCCAAATTTCTGATGAAACCCCTTGGCAACAAGTCTGGCTTTATACCTGTTAATAGAACCATCACTATTCCTTTTAAGTTTGAACACCCACTTACAACCACCCACATTCAGAGAAGGAGATGATGGAACTAGAACCCAAGTGTTCTACCTTTTTTGAGCGAAAAATTCATCAGCAATGGCAGAACACCATTGGGGGCACTGAGCTGCAATCTTGTAAGATGGAGGTTCAGTGATGGTGTAATCTGGCTTAGAAGGAAAGCTAACCTTCTTGGAAAGAGCACACTGCATTGGATCAGATATGACAGCAAGTGCCTTGGGTTTGAAAATGTCATCCTTTGATCTTGTGACCATTGGATGAGTATTCATAGCAATAGGAATCTGAGGAAGTACAGTGGATATAGTAGTGGGCTAATATGTTATGATGATATAGTGGGAGGTGATGAGGAAGTAGAGGCAGAAGTGGTAGGTTGAGATAACAATACGTGAGATGTTAAGGCATATGTATAAGGCTGTGCAGAAGTAGATGTGTTAGATAAAACCTGTGGAAGGGGTTGTGTAATACTTGATTCCAAAAAATAAAATAAAAAAATAAAAAAGGAGTTTTTTATTTTTTATTTTTTTTATAGGGGTAGCTTAGTAATTTTGATATTGGGGTTAGCAATATAAATACCTTATGTCAAAAACCCTAGCCAATCCATATATACCAGCTAAACTATTTAACTCCTTGTGCTTAGTAAACATTCTTGATTAAAGTTTTTGTTAAACCACGTCTTGGCTATACAACCATCTCTCTTGTTCTCACTTTCCCTAAAACTGGATATGTTTTTTGAGAGGATGGTTAATAAAATAATGGCTGTTAGAATATGAAATCATTTTCTTAGAGCGGTCTAATCAGATAGTGTTTAGTGTGATATGTTTGGCAACCCTTTCAAGTCCCAGGATAACCTTTGTGAAATGGAAGAGATGTGATTGAATGAGATCTGGCATATGGGATCAGTATTTAGGCACCAAAATTTCGTAGATATTATAGTGTGCTATCACTAGAATAAGGGTGCAGATAATCACAATCTTGCAACAGCGATGACCAACATTTTCTTGCATCTACCACAGAGAAAATTGACCACGGCCCCATAGCTACATTTCTCAACACAAGGATTTTTTCCATCCTATTGCTTCGGTAACTCAAACTCGAAATTGGGTCTCCAACAACTCAAGAAATTAGCTTTTCCTCGAGTTTCAACTCTAGGCCTTGCCCCTTTACCGACCCTTTGCTCTAGCTTCTTATTCAGAATTGAGAAAGGTTGCATCCTAGCCTTTTCCCATTCTAAGCCTTTCTTAACTAATACTGTACACACCTAATTTTAATTATGCATTTGAGGGGACAAATTTGGAGTATAACATGTATATTGTTATGGGGATTGATATGTTGTGTTATTTTTGGATCAATTTGTTGGATTGGGAAGCCTACGGGTTCAAGCATGTATAGGGTTGGAAATGGTTCACGTGAATTGCTTGATAATAGAAGCGCGTGGGTTAAATGGATAAAAATTACTATAGTGAAGGGAGTGAGGGTCTGGACTAGTTGGAATCTAGGTTGCTTAGCGAAATCCATTACTTAATTGAATATATTTTGAGCATTCCTTGAATTGAGGTCACTAGAGAGGAATAAATTAAGTTTAGGAAAAATAGGCGTAAATTCGATTAAGTAGCTTTGTCTAAGTCTATGAATTAATTTGTGTATTGGATTGTAATAGGTTGAACTCCTAATTTTGGTGTCACTTTGGTATGGCTTTTGGAGTTAAATAACCTTATCCTAATTGGTTTTATTTTGCATATTTTAACTACGAAAATTGTTTATAGTTGTTACAATTTTATTTCTATTGTATTATTGATTTTAAGAAAAGAATTATCACAAATATATATGATTACTGAATATATGATGTATTTTATTTAACTATTTTTAGCTATACTGATTCAAAGTAAAGAATAAAGAATTTTCACAAATATATATGAGCATTGAATATAAGATTTATTTTTTATTTTTTATTTTTGGCTATATTGATTTAAAGTAAAGAGTATAGAAATATCACAAATGTATTTAAATACTAAATATATGATTATATATGTGTGTGTGTGTGTGTGTGTGTGTGTGTATTTGAATGAGATATATTTTTTGGTTTGAACTATGATCTGATATATATGATTTTGGACAATTTGACAATGAATTGATTCTGATACCCAGCCAATGGAGGTCATTTATTGAATATCCAAACCAATGGGGGTTATTCATTGGTACTCTGATACCCAGCTAATGAGGGTTATTCATTAGTATTCTGATACTCAAATCAATGGGGGTTACTCATTGGTACTCTGATACCTAGCCAATGGAGGTTACTCATTGGTACTCTGATACCTAGCCAATGGAGGTTATTCATTGGTACTCTGATGCCCAGTCACAGGGATATAACGTGACCATAGTTATAAGATTGTTAAGGATATGAATTACATTTGAATATTGAACTGTTTTGAGTCCTTAAAACTACACATGTGATATTGGAAATGTTGAGTATTTACACTATTTTGAGTTACTAAAACTACTTATGTTTTTTTGGGACCTATTGTAAGTTATAGCTTTTGATATATGAAAAACAGACTATTTTCTAAACCATTTATGATATATGATTAAAGTATGTAATTTATGTGCAACTTATTATTTTAAGACTTTGAAACTTCTTCAGTTATTTTGAAAACACATAGTATATTATAACTTTTGAAAACACATATTACATCTTATACTTTACAGATCTATTGCTTGATGGAACTCATTAAGATTTTGATTATTTATTGACTTGTCAGCTCACCCCCTTTTTCCCCTCCAGTTTCAGATTGTGAAGAATAACAAGTTTTGGAAGTTTTGATGTTATGTTGTGAGTAGGAAAAGAATCTCAATAATTTTGGAATTGGATAGTCTTCTAATAGTTTTATATTTATTGGCCAATTGGCAATATGTACATGAGGTTTGGATTTTGTTCCTATTAAATTATTGGAGATCTATTCATAAAGAAATTGCTGAGGTATTTTGGATTTATTTGATTTAATTTTTGAGGATAAATTTTAGTTGCTAAGAAGGCCTTACACATTTGTAAGGTGCTTACTTTATAAGCGTGAAGCAGTTGTCATGTGCCTATCTGTATAGTTTGGTTCGGGGCGTGACAGGTTGCTGGTCAAGATGTGTGACAGACGAAGGGCATGAAGTAGGTGTGGATGATTGTGTAGGTATAAAAGATATAGAAGTAGGTGCTGATGTGGAGTGTAGACCAGAAGCATGGGATGGACCAGTGGATAAAGGAAGAGAAGAAAGAAACTCATTTTCATTAAAATGAACATGTCTAGAGATATAGACTCGTGAAGTGATAGGGTCTTGATAGATATAGCCCTTTGAATGAGTAGGGTAACCAAGAAATAAGAAAGGGGAAGTGTGGTAAAAGTTTATGAGCATTGTAAGATCTTAACAAGGGAAAACAGATGCAACCAAATGTCCTAAGATGTGTAATATCTGATTTGGACTTGAACAAGACTTCCCAAGGAGTAGAATTGTTAAGAGTAGGAGTAGGAGTAGGAAACCTATTAATAAGGTGAACAGCAGTGGAGACTGCATAAGACCAATAAGAAAGGTGCAACTAAGAATGAGAGAGTAAAGTAAGAGCACATTCTATTATGTGTCTATGTTTTCTTTCCGCCACTCCATTTTGTAATGGAGTGTAAGGACAGGAGAACTGATGACTAATACCATGAGAAGCACAGAAATGCTTAAAAGATAATGAGTATACTCTCTACCATTATCTGTTCTCAAGGTTTTAATCATAGAATCAAGTTGATTCTCTATAGATGCTCTAAAGAACTTAAAAACATCAAGGAAATCTGATTTGTGTTTAAGAAGATAGAGCCAGGTAAATTTTGAATATGCTTCAACAAAAAGAACTCAATATTGAAAATCATTAGAAGATTTGATAGGAGTTGGACCCCAAACATCAAAATGCACTAATTCAAGAGGTTTAAAGGCATGAAAATTAGAAATAGGGAAAGAAAACTGATGCATTTTACCACTTAAGCAATGCTTACAATGGGAAAAAGTCTTATTAACTCTTGAAATACAGATATTATCAATGGAAGATAAAGCAACCTTCAGTACTTTATCACTTGGATGTCCTAACCTATGATGCCACAGCAACCATTTATTTGGTTTATTTACATGAAAACTTGAATGAACTGAAGAAAGATTAGGAATAGCAGAAGGATGATTCTGACATGAGGAAGAGATTGACTTGAAGTGAGATGATGGCTTGATGAAGTTTTTGGAGTAGATAGGATAAACTCCATTCTCACTCAAGCACTTGTAAAGAAGATTCCCCGTAGGAATATCCAGGATTTTGATGACATTTGCATCAAAGTAACAAGAGCAATTATTATGTAAGCAGAATTTGTGAACTGAAAGTAAAGTCATGGCAATTCTTGGTACATGGAGGACATCTTTAAGAACAAAATTATGATATTTGGTATGTAAGGTAGTATTACCTATGTGATTGATGGGCAAGGACTAACCATTTCCAAGTAACTTGCTCAGGTCCCTTATACCGAGATTAAACTGAGAGATTATTGAGATTTGCAGTGAGATGATCTCAAGTGCCAGAATTAGCAAGCCATGGATCTTGGTTGTTAGTGATAGCAGCATTAGATGCACTTGCCATAGCAGCTAGCTTTATGGGAGGATGTTTGCCTTGGTAAGAAAAATTCATCCTGTGATAGCAATCTAGTGCTAGATGACCAAACTTGCCACAAATTTGACAAGATGGTCATTTGTGCTTAAAACCATGCGAGGTATTCTAAGAGGAAAATTCACGGAAGAAAAATATTGAGGAGAGAAATTGTGAGACACCTGAGATGAAAAGTGTTGATTTCCACCATAAGTGTATCCACCTCTACCTCTTCCTCTAGGATTGTTGTTTCTTCCTCTCCCCTTTCTTGAATTATGATTCTTGTGACTGATGTGATGCATTACTCCCTGGTTTACCATGAGAGGCATGTTGAAAAAAACTGGTTTTGTATCTCATAGAAAACATACAGCGGAAGCAACAAACATAGATCTATTTCATTCATGATTGATAACATGCACTATGCAAATTTCAGAATTTAATAACAAGATAGCATTCCTTGGTGTGGAGCAATTCAAAACAAAAATTAGAAGCACTTGGGAACACTTTTAATCTTCACTCCAATTCCACTTTATGCCCAAGAAGTGTGGTCTCTCAATCAATTTCCAAGGGAGAATTATCGAATGACTTCACTCACACATACACATCATTTCACAATGATGTCTCTCTTTTTCTTATTCTCTAATAAAAAATTCTATATGTTTCTCCTTTTATAACTAACTAATTATCTAATTGGGTTGGCCTATTAGGCCTTTCAAATTGGGCTTTAATGTGTAGCTTGGAGTGAGACCAAAATGGACTAATAAGACACCAGCTCCAATAGGCCTTGGGCTTTTCCATCAACTCTTAACAAGTCCAAAGTTACCATTAATTATATTTAATACTACCATATAAATATAATTGCACTCTAGGCCTTATTAATAAATTATATCCCAAGACTTTATTATACATACAACCCTTTCATAAAATATTCGTAGTAACACAAAGTCATGAATGTAGATTGCCACTTTGTAAATTACTACGTCTTATCCTTAAGTACCCGGTTTAATTCTTTAAATTATTCATCATATATTTATGAAATCCAATTTCATAAATATTTACTTTAGTAACTCTTTATTAAAGTGGTTAGGCCTAACACTCTAAATAACTAAACCCATTAAACTTATCTCAAGAGAATATTTTATATCTCTGTTAAGAAATTATGAATTCCATCTTGAGAATATATGTTCTATCAACACTAAATGTGGCTACCCAACATACTGAGATTTTGACCGTTACTTTATATCTCACTCCGAATATATCATAGCAACCTACACGTCATGATCAGGTCCATTATTCTCTCAAGATTAAGAGTTCATGCAAATAGAAGTCGTGAGATTTATCATTCATTTGACAGTCATTAGAAAAATAATAAATCTCACAGCAGTCCAGTTCAATATGTCTTAACTCTTAAAACATACCAACTTATCAACTAGAAGTTTCCACTTCCATGATCAAGACAAATCATCTTAGTTGATACGTTATAGTCTTCGCAAATGAAATTCCTAATTTCATCACCGACTACAAACTATAAATTTTGAGTTTACAAAGAACTTGTAGTTTATATCTTCTGTGACTTATCACATAAATCACATACTATGTATCTCATGGACTATATGATAATATCCCAATATTCATGTTACCACTATTTTAGATAAAAATAAAACAACTTTATTAAACACAACACTAAGTCATAAATAATGTTATACATAGTATCATACAATAGGATTTAAGAGCACACATCCTAACAATCTCCCACTTGCTCTAAAGAATATTGTGCACTAATCTAATTCTTATTCCCTCCAAATGTGACTCGAAAGTCCTTTGAGGCAAGGTTTTGGTAAAAGGATCTGCTAGATTATTTGCACTTTTAATCTTTGCTATCACAACATCTCCATAAGCAACAATGTCTTGAATGATGTGGTACTTCCTCTCAATGTGCTTTCCTTTCTTGTGATTTCTTGGATCTTTGGATTGTGCCACCAC
This sequence comes from Castanopsis chinensis, assembly GCA_032878915.1. NCBI lineage: Eukaryota > Viridiplantae > Streptophyta > Magnoliopsida > Fagales > Fagaceae > Castanopsis > Castanopsis chinensis. The sequence continues at coordinate 108,249 of JAVQMG010000123.1, read as the reverse complement.
TCCACTATTATCGCAAAACAATGTGATAAGAACTTAGTCTATTCTTATAAGACCAAGATCAGAAAGGAATTTCTTAAGCCAAACAGTCTCCTCTGCTGCTTCACTAGCAGCAACGTACTCAGCTTCCATGGTGGAGTCCGCAATACAAGATTGTTTAACACTCCTCCAACTTATGGCTCCACCTCCCAAGGTGAAAACACATCCTGAAGTAGATTTTCTAAAATCTAGATCTGATTGAAAATCAGAATCTGTATAGCCAATGTGAATCAAATCCTCACTATGGTAAACAAGCATATAATCTCTTGTTCTCCTAAGATACTTGAGAATATGCTTTACAACTTACCAATGTTTTGGTCCCGGATCTGATTGTTATCGGCTGACCATGCCAATTGAATAACAAATATCTAGTCTAGTACAAGCATGACATACATAAGACTTCCCACTACAGAACTTGTCTCATCATACTTTCTTCCTTTCTTGGAGTTTTGCATGCTGAACCGTTCTAGAACCTTATCTATATATCCAGCTTATGATAAGCCAAACATTTTATTCTTGCGATCTCGCCAAAGCTTGGTCCCTAAAATAAAGTTAGCCTCACCCAAGTCCTTCATATCAAATTGGCTTGACAACCAAACCTTTACTGATAACATTATCCCTACATCATTTCCAATGAGTAGAATATCATCAACATAAAGCACTAGGAACATTACTACTTTATCTCGATGTCATTTGTACACACATGGTTCACCAAGATTTTTTTCAAAACCATAAGTCTTGATTGCTTGATCAACTCTGATGTTCCACGACCTAGATGCTTGCTTAAGTCCATAAATGGACATTTTCAACTTGCATACCATATGCTCTTGGTTCTTTACTATGAAACCTTCCGATTGCATGATATAGTTTTCTTCTTCTAGATTGCCATTAAGAAATATAGTCTTGACATCCATTTTCCAAATCTCATAATCATAATGAGCAGCAATGGATAAGAGAATTCTGATAAATTTAAACATGGCTACTGATGAAAAAGTTTCATCATAATCAATTCCTTTTTTTAGTGTATACCCTTTCGCCATTAGTCTTGCTTTAAAGGTTTCAACCTTTCCATCTATCCCTCTCTTCCTCTTGTAAACCTATTTGCTACCATTAGGTTTAATGCCGTTAGGCACCTTTACAATATCCCATACATGATTGGAATGCATAGAATTCAATTCAGATTTTATAGCTTGGACTCAATGATGTGCATCTATATCATTCATTGCCTCTTCATAAGTGTAGGGATCCGATTCGGCCTTTTCTGGGATAGCTACATAAGTTTTTCCCATACTTCTAAATCTTATAGGAGGTCGAACAATTCTCCCACTACGACAAGACACTTTTGTACTAGACATTTCATGAGTAGTATCTTGTGGTGTATCTAATATAGCCACATCATCCCTAGTTTCATCCATTGGTTGTTCAATTACAGGTTCATTCATTTCAGCCAAGACAACTCTACTTCTAGGAGTATAATCATTCATATAGTCATTTTTCAAGAATTTGGCATTTGTGCTAACAAACACTTTATTATCCTTATGACTATAGAATAAACCTCTAACAGTTCCTTTCGGATACCCTACAAAGAAAATCACTTTTGTTTTAGACTGTAACTTATCAGACTTTCCTTTTAACACATGTGTTGGACAACCTTAAATGTGGAGATGTCTCATACTAGGCTTACACCCATTCCACAACTCTACAAGTGTTTTAGGAACAGACTTCAAAGGTACTAAATTCAGAAGATACATTGCAGTATTTAAGGCATATCCCAAAAAAAAAAATTGGTAGAGTCGAATAACTTAACATAGACCTAACCATATCTAAAAGAGTCCTATTCCTTCTTTTTACTACACCATTTTGTTGTGGAGTTTCAAGTGTAGTCAACTGGGATATAATCTCATTTTCAGTCAAGCAATCTTTGAAGTCACCAAGAAGGTATGCACCACCTCGATCAGATTGAATGGCCTTTATGTGTTTACCCAATTGATTCTCAACTTCAGCCCTAAACTCTTTGAACTTTTCAAAAGTTTCGGACTTCCGTTTTATTAGGTACACATAACCAAATCTAGAGTAATCATCAGTGAAAGTAATGAAATACTCATGGCCACCTCTTGCTTGGATTGACATAGGACCACATACATCTGAATGTAATAGTTCTAGCAAACCTTGGGCTCTTCTACCTTTTGCATTAAAAGGTCATTTGGTCATTTTACTTTCCAAACAAGATTCACAAACTGGAAAACCATTAAAGTCCATGGGCTGTAAAAGTCCATCTTTAATTAGTCTTTAAATCCTACTTGAATTAATATGACCCAAACGCAAGTGCCAAAGATATGCTTCACTAGTAGAAGGAAACTTTCTCTTTAATGATTTCACATGTGAATTACTATCTAATTTAGAATTATATAATTCATACTTATTAGGAGTTAAAATATAAAGACCATCCACAATATTGCCAGAACAGATAAACATTTTATCATTCTTTATTACAACATTGTCTTTCAGGATAACACAATATCCATGCTTACCTAAATAATTTGCAAAAATTAAATTCCTACGAACATTAGGTACATACAAACAGTCTTCCAATATTAAAACTCTAGACTTAAAGCATAAAATAAACACTCTAACAGATACAACCAGAATCCTGCTCCCATCAGCCAAAGTAAGAAATAGCTCTACCTCATTTAACTTTCTGGTCTCCTGGAACCCCTGCAAAGAATTACAAATACGATTAGTACAACCTGAATCCACACAATAGAAATCCGTTGGATTTTGTACCAAACATATTTCAAGAAGAAATGAACTTTCATACCCTTATTCTTGGTAGCCCTGAATGTTGGACAATTCTTTTTCCAATGTCCTTTCTCACCATAATGGAAACACTTTTCTTTGGTTTTCTTTCCTTTGTTGGCAACTCCTAATGCAATTTGTTTACCATCTTTCTTAGTGAAGTCCTTCTTCTTCTTCTTCTTCTTCTTCTTACCTTTGCCTTTCAACTTAGGTTGAGAAGTAGAAGCTTCACTAACATTAGCTGCAACACTAGAAGTACCAAGGATTCCTTCCACTGCTACCAACTCATTCATTAATTTAGAAAATAAATAAATGTTTTCGTTCATATTATAGTTAAGTCTGAATTCCTTGAATGATTCTAGTAGTGACTGGAGTATCATATCCACTTGGAATTCTCCATCAATATCAGCACCTAAAACTTCTAATGTATTCAGATTAGAAATCATCCTAAAACAATGCTCCCTCACTGAAGTACCTTTAGCCATTTTGGTATTATAAATCTGCCTCATAGTTTCTTGCCTTGCAGAACGGCCTTGCTCACCAAACATCTTCTTCAGACTAAGCATTATGTCCGAAACAAGTTCTACATCCTGTATTTGATGCTGTAAAACATTTGAAATAGATGCTAGGATGTAGCACTTGGTCATTTCATTAGATTTCTGCCAACGATCATATCATTGTTTTTCCTCAAAAGGAGCATCTAATGAAGGAAAGCTAGGGCATGGTTGAGTAAGCACATATTTGTGTTCTTTAGCTGTAAGAATAATGTCCAAATTTTTTTTCCAGTCAGCATAGTTGGATCTAGTCAATTTCTTTTGATTAAGAATAGCAACAAGTGGGCTAAATGATGCCATGATTTAATTTAAAAACAATAAACATGAATATAATAAGTAAATTGGACATTATCAATTTAGCATATAAGCATATAATATGGAACCTTAATAAGACCATAAAATAATATATGCAACGACAACCTAATCTCATATTCAATATCCCTCAGCATAGAGTGAACATTATATACTATGATTGAATGAGAACTATTCTCATTATTAGTGCTATCATGATAACTCTTATCAAACACTAATAATATGCCAATTTACATTTAGCCTATAAGTAATAATAATAAGAACTTAGCATAAAGGATACTATAATACTTAGTCTAGTGTATACCATTGTCTAGAATCATGTGTAGCCACATTTCATCCCTTTAACAGGCTTATTTTGTAGTACCATGATAAAAACACCCTCCACATGGAATGCAAAGCTCGAAGCCAAGACAAGGTATTTATCAAACCACTATAAACCAGAAAATTCAATCTTGTAGGACCATGAAATAAATACTCTCCGCATGGAATGCTAAGCTCGAGGCAAAGACAAAGTATATATTTCACACTACTATGAACCAAACAATGAAGGCCATGAGATGCAACCCTTGCATATCTATCCCACTAGATATTTTAAATTAAAGGTTTTTTAAGATCAATAACCATAATAATACTAGACACTTTGAAAACATAATCCTAATCTCATTAAAAATAAATTTCAAAATTTTAGCATTAATATATATAAATATATATATATATATATAATATAATGTAATATAAACCCATATATATATATATATAATATACGGATTGGATGCTTCCAGGGCTTTTAACACATCTAAGCAAATGAATGCTTGAAAGCTTGTATATCACATCTAGACAAACAATTAATGTATGAAAGATGGCTATCAAGGCTTTGCACTCCAAAGCAAGTGGTGCAATAACATCCATTCACGCAATTGACAAGTACAATCAATAGTCAGATATCCTTGCCCACAAAATCTAGATGATTAATATATATATACAATCGGTGCAAAGAAATTAATTGCTTATATAATATCCAAGTGATGCAATAAAGGAAACCACGCACATGACAGTTATTTCACTTACATTCAATAACTGTCATGTGCAATCAAATAACTTTCTCGATGCAATCAAGATATTAAAGACTCGGCACCTTTCAACAACCATTGTGGCTTGGCGCATATATATATATATATATATATATATATATATATATTATCATCCAGAAGTTTATGGAACTTCAATCTGTATATCACATAGATGAATCATGGCATATGAATTTTAACGCTAATAACATAAATTTATAAAACAATGATTATCAAACCATGTCAACACAAAGATAACAGTTTTCTTAAATTCTAAAACTCAATTACATGTTATACAAACATGATATGAAAACTTGGCTCTAATACCAATTGTTGGAAAAAACTGATTTTGTATCTCATACAAAACACACAGCGTTAACAACAAATATGGATCTATTTCATTCATGATTGATAACATGCACTATGAAAATTTTAGAATTTAAGAACAAGATAGCGTACCTTAGTGTGGAGAAATTCAAAACAAAGATTAGAAGCACTTGGGAACACTTTTAATCTTCACTTCAATTCCACTTTACACCCAAGAAGTGTGGTCTCTCAATCAGTTTCTAAGGGAGAATTATCGAGTGGCTTCACTCATACATACACACCATTTCACAATGATGTCTCTCTTTTTCTTATTCTCTAATGAAAAATTTTGTACATTTCTCCCTTTATAACTAACTAATTATTTAATTGAGCTGGCCTATTGGGCCTTTCAAATTGGGCTTTAGTGTGTGGCTTGGAGTGGGACCAAAAGGGACCAATAAGATACTAGCTCCAATGGGCTTTAGGCTTTTCCGTCAACTCTTGGTAAGTCTAAAGTTACCATTAATTATATTTAATACCACCATATAAATATAAGTGTACTCTAGGCCTTATTAATAAATTATATCCCAAGACTTTATTATACATACAATCCCTTCATAAAACATTCGTAGTAACACAAAGTCGTGAATATAGACTGCCACTTTGTAAATTACTACATCTTATCCTTAAGTACCCGGTTTAATCCTTTAAATTATTCATCATATATTTATGAAATATAATTTCATAAATATTTACTTTAGTAACTCCTTACTAAAGTGGTTAGGCCTAATACTCTGAATAACCAAACCCATTAAACTTATCTCAAGGGAATATTTTATATCTCTATTAAGAGACCGTGAATTCCATCTTGAGAATAAATGTTCCATCAACACTAAATGTGGCTGCCCAACATACTGAGATTTTGATCATACTGAGATTTTGATCATTACTTTAGATCTCACTCCTGATATATCAAAACCTACACGTCATGATCAGATCCATTATTCTTTCAAGATTAAGAGTTCATGCAAATAAAAGTCGTAAGACTTATTATTCATTTGACAGTCATTAGGAGAATAATAAATCTCACATTGGTTCAGTTTAATATGTCTTAACTCTTAAAAGATATCAACATATCAACTAGAAGTCTCCACTTTCATGATCAAGACAAATCATCTTAGTTGATATGTTATAGTCTTCGCAGATGAAATCTCCAATTTCATCACCGACTACAAACTATAAATTCTAAGTTTACAAAGAACTTGTGATTTATATCTTCTGTGACTTTTCACATAAATCACATACTATGCATCTCATGGACTATATGATAATGTCTCAATATTCATGTTACCACTATTTTAGATAAAAATAAAACAACTTTATTAAACACAACATTAAATCATACATAATGTCATACATAGCATCATACAGTAGGATTTAAGGGTACACATCCTAACAAGGTAAACATAGCAAGAGAGTGAGAGACTGAATCCTAGTGATCAGTCATGGCTTGTTCCTCACTTTGCAACACAATTGCAAGTTGCTCAGAAGTGATTGGATCACTCCTAGTATGAATTGTAAAATAGAAATGTGCAAATTCTTTAGGAAGTCCTCTAAGCACAATGCAAATCAATACTTCATTGTCATCTAGTACTCCTACAGCAAGAAGTTTGTCACGAGCAACTTTGATCTTTTGCAAAAATGAATTCATAGATTCATTGATTTTCTTGATCCCTTGAAGCTCAAGCTTAAGGTTCAAAATATTAGCTCTTAAAGAGGAAGTGAATCTCTGTTCCAAAGTATTCCATACTTCCCTTGAGCTAGTGATACCAACAACAAGTGAAAAGACTTGTGGAGTGAGAGTTTAGTTGATCAAGGAAAGGAGTGCCTTATCCCTGATTTTCTATGCTTGAAACTCAGAATTAGCAATTGATGTTGCATTTCCTGCAGCATTAAGAACAAATGGTGATGGCTTTGAAGCAATACCATCCATATGTTCAATTAAAGAGTATGCCTCTAGTATAGTGATTAATTGATGCTTCCATGGGATATAGTTGGTGTAGTGAAGCTTGATTGACATTAGGTTAACAGCAATGGTGATGGTGTTGAGGTTGATGGCATAGAAGTAGAAGGAATGGAAGTAGTATGAATTGGAGTTGGTGTTGTGTGCACAGATTGTGTTGTGTCAGTTGGTGTAGTAGAGGCCATAGATCTTGGCTCTAATACCATGAAAGATTTTGAAGCTTGTTAGAGTATATAACAATGGCGGAAATAAGAACAATCAAAGAAAGAAAAAGAGAAAAGAGAGAGAGAAGTTTCTGGATGAGAAATTGTATTTCACAAGCTTAAATGAATTACAACAATCAAAACTATTTATATAGTATAATTACACCAAGATCATTCCAAAAGTTAAAACTGTTCTAACCAAAAATAACCCACTCCACATTATGCTCCACATTATGCTCTGTGAATCAAGGAATAATAGCTAGAAGGCTTAAAGGCAATTAGAGCTTAATTGTGCTCTGAAGCAAACTCTAAAACCCAATCTCAATATAGAAATAGAGTACTGGAAGAAGACTAAAACAAGACGAATCATACCTAGCACACCAAAACGCTCCGTTTCATTAAACTAAGACTAAGTAAACCAAAATGATCTCATTAAAAACATAAATAGGCTAAGTTATACGGCATCATTTCTAATAAGAAACTAGCCGTTGGAGTCTTTGAGTCTTCTTCTTCTATTTCCACTGAGTGCTTTGGTTGACTATCTTTAACACTCTTACTCTTATAGGTTAGAAGCAAAACTCTCTACCATAATCCTATGTTATTAGAAAAAATGAAAACCTTAAAATTACAAATCTATAATCAATTATAATATTTATAACAGCATAAAATGAAATCCTTTGAATTTTAGTAACTACTGCTAATACTGTCATATAAGATTATGAAAACCCACATTTTTTTTCAAATCATTATTCTAATATATATTTTTGAAGTTGACCTTAAATCCTGTAATATTCCTTATAAAACGCCATATATTTACACAACTCATTAAAATTTTGTCATATAATATATATATATATAAAGTTCCGTGTACAAAGAACAAACACAATAATAAATAATAATGAAAAACAAATCCTATTAATAACTACTATAAATTTATAATTATCAAGTTTCATATTAATTTATTAAAAAAATCATATAATTTGTTAAATTTTCCTATGGATTTATGATTACTATTTCCAATATTTGCAAGGACAGGCGTTGAACTTTCACCTGGTCAAAGTAGCAGAATTATTAAATTATGAGTCTCCCTTGTATGGACCTGATATATATAATTACATTTGGAATTTTGAACCACACATATATTATTTTTGAGAGGTACAAACAAAAACATCAATTCGTAGTACCAACATCAATTTTTCTTTTTTTCTTTTTTTTTTTTTAAGAAGAAGAAAAAAGGCTCTTGGTATACAATTGAGTGATATAATTGTATACAAAAATACAAAACTGCAGTTATAATTTGGCAACCTAGATGCACAAAGAACTGCCCACTCATTAGCACATTGATCCCAGAAAATCTGATCGAAGCTGTTGTCTTGAATATCTAATACATCATTCAGTGAACTACAAACTGCTAACTTCATAAGTGCTAGAAGTGCCAATGTTATTGCACAATATATTGTAGATAGCAATGACCAATCGTATATCCTGAATTATCTTGACCCTTCATACAAAATGGCATATGGCTGCATATATTGCTGTATATCTCTCATTTAACATTCACATGACTTAAATCAGCAAGAAACTTGTTAAAATAGCTACTTTTTATCTGTATCTAATGTCAATGACAACTTTAACAGATATTTAAACTATGACATTCTTCTTAAGAATGGTTACTTCACCATAAAACCTAAATTTCCCCCTAACACAATGGTGTGGACACAAGATACAAGACCCCAATTATACGAATGATGGGAGGAAGAGTAAAAAGAAGACGGCCAAACCTGTGGCCTTATGGATGGAGCCTGTTAGTTATTGTGCTTGAGATTAAGCAAGCCCAAGCATTTAATAATTAGGGTTTCTTTATGCATTTTATTGTAGCTATTTAAGCACTTTTTTTTATTATTGTAAGACAACTTTTGAGAATTATTAAAATCATGTGTTTCTTTTACACTAGTACCGATTCCAGTTTTGCTTGATGCTGACTCCAAGCAACCCTTAGGTGCTGACTCCTAGGGTTTATCCTTTGTTCTATTGCTGTTTAATTGCTCCATTGAAATAGTGTGGTTGTCCTACATCAATTTTGGTATCAGAGCCTAGGTTTCCAGTCCATACAACACAACTGTAGACAACTACTTGAAAGCAAAGCCATCAAAAGAGCAAGCCAACCAAATATGACAGTATCTTTCAAGTTTTTGCCCCATGAGATTTTGAACAAGCCTAAACCAGCCCTTGCAATCCGTATATACCCCTAAGCCCCACATGAGTTTTTCACACCCAAGCCAACAGAGAAGCCAGCGATGCCTCCCAAGCTGGTGACCACCATCCGTGCCCACCTCTGATCATCGAACCCACAACCCACAAACCACAAAAAAAAAAAAAAAAAAAAAAAAAAAAAAGAAGAAGAAGAAGAGAAGGCGACCCATCAACCACCAACTGACGAAACCCACATGATCAACACCCACCGCCCCAAAACCCAACAGCAACCAGCCGTTGAACCCATTATCACCCTCAACCACTACCGTTGAAGACGTCGACCACCGCCGTTGAGGATGCTAACCCACTCCAATGCTAAGACTCGAGACAGCAATTGTCACTCCTCCATAATTAGAGCCGCTACTGTATTCCCTATCATCGCGCCGCCACAGTCGTTGATCCCTAGCACTATACGTCCATCATCAAGCCATCTTTTTTCAGTTTAGAGATTATGTTGTCTCTTTTAGTTTCTGTGGTTTTCTGTTTTTTTAGTCTATAGTTTAAGTTTAGTTTTAAAGCCTACGTTTGCACTTCCTTTGTCTATAGTATCTTAAGTCCAGCAAAGTACTTTATTATTTTTCCAAAAAAAAAAAAAAAACGGAAGGAAAAGAAAGAAATTATTGTTGCTGTTGGGCCTTGAATTGTTCTCCACAGGTCCACTCTGTCCAAGTCAGATCCACTCACTTGAGAAGCCAAGCCCATGACTATTTAGTGCAATAAGTCGGCCATTGACCAGGGTACAACTCTTACTTTCTTTTTGGTGGGTTCAATTTTGTCACATTAAAAATTAAAAAAAAAAAATCATCTTTATATTTTTTATGTGCATATCCCACCATACCCCACTGGCCTACCCATATTGTGTTCAAGTTAGCTATTTTATTATGTGTGCTTTCTTTTAGTATCCACTCTAAAATTCCAAAAAATAATAATAATAATAATAATAATAATAATAATAAAATAATAATAATAATAATAATAATAATAATAATAATAATAATAATAAAAAAGACATAACCTGCTTTCTTTGAAATATTCGATTCTCATAATTAATTGTGGAGCTTATTGGAAATTGACTTTTATTTGGGCTATTTCTCAATATTGTGAACACTGTCACTACTTGATTGCAATTTATTCCTTTCTAGTCTCTACTTGTACTCTAGTTTGACCTTAATTTTACATTAAGAATTAATTACTTGAATTTTTGGGAATCTCAACTGCATTCATAAATATAGTGTTGCATGCATCTGCGTAGTGGTCGCATCATGTCAAACCCTAAACATCAATCCACTTTCGAGTTTAGGCCCTCCATAGAGCAAACCATAGGATACCTAGCAAAAAGTGTCTAAGTTTTACTGGATAGGGTTGAGCGAATTGAAGCATCTCAAAGAGAGACTATTAACCATGAAGGAGATAACATGCTTAGGCAAAATAACCACGGTTACTTTAATAGGGCTCCAAACTTTGAACATGGTCACTATAATCACAATGGCCCTAGAGATTATGATGATAGGATGTATAAGGAAAAGATAGAAGCACCCACCTTTGATGGCTGCCTAAACCTATAGGTTTTCACTGATTGGTTACGTCAAATGGAGAAATTCTTTGACTATTACCATTGGGCTAAGAATAAAAAAGTGAGGTATGCCAGGATGAAGTTAATTGGGAAAGCCGATCTTTTCTAGGAGGACCTTGAGGAAACCCTTAGGTGACGACGTGAGCCCCCTATTACTAATTGGCTTGAGATGAAGGATGCACTCTCGAGGAATTATCTTCCTCCAACTTATAGGAGCTCCCTCCTTGAGGAATGGGATCATCTAAAACAAGGCACTGCTCTTGTGGCTAAGTATATAGAGAAATTCAAGAGGTGAATTTGAATGGTTAAGGAAGAGCTTGTCATGCTCAATAGGTTCAAGAAAGGTTTAAATGCTAACCTATTAGGCGAGACTATCACCCGAGGAGTCACTACCTTAGGAGAAGCATATGACCTTGCTAGGAATTGTAAGTTAGCATCTATCTTTTGGTGATGTTTTGAGCTCCGGAGTGTTCCTACCAACCCTCAACCTTTTGGTAGCAAATCTAGACTTTCCTTACCCCCTAAGGTCAACCCTAATAGCATCCCAATAGAAAAAGAGGACAAGGGAAAAGGTGTGATAAATGAGCCCTCAAGATTAGGCTCTCACCTTCAATGTTTCAAATGCAATGGGGTTGGACATATCGTAGCTAGGTGTCCCTCTAGGACCCTTGTCATTCAAGAGGATGATGGAAAGGTAGAAGATGTTGAGGAGCTGGTGTATGATCCAAATGATGAAGGAATCCAAGATGTTGAGGCAGAATGGGAAGATGATCCTAGCTATCTCGCGCCCATTAGAGCCATCTCTTCCTAGGTTGATGATTCCAAGGTTTTCTTTGGTGCCCCTAGAGTGAATGTAGTAAGGTGTGCTTTGGCAAAACAGAGAGACACTGATGATTGACGAAGGAATGCCATCTTCCAAACTTACACTAAGTGTGGTGACAAAACTTGCAAGGTTATTATAGATAGTGGGAGTTGTATTAATGCAGTGTCCTCTAACGTTGTTTCCCGCCTAGGCTTAAAATTGATTAAACACCCTAACCCAAATAAATTTTCTTGGGTGTATACTTCCTCTATAGCCATAAAAGAAAGATGTGTTGCCCCACTTCAATTCCTCACCTACAAGGTTGAAATATGGTGTGACGTAATTTTCATGGATGTAAGGCATATTATCTTAGGTAGACCTTGGCTTTATGATTTTGATGTCACCCTTCATGGGCGATCTAATTCTTGCTCATTTATGTTTGAAAGTAAGAAGATTGTGCTTAATCCTTTGAACCCCTAACCAATCAACATGAGCAAGAAGACAGAAGCACTGAAGGCGAAAGGCCTGAACATCATAAGCCCAAAGGCATTTGAAAGGGTAGCAGTTCAAGAATCCATTGTGTTTGTCTTAGTTACTCAGGAACTTCACGGAGAGACCTGTGAGGAGCAACTTGAGGAAGTGAAGTCAATGCTCCGGGAATTTAAGGATGTGTTTCCTGAGGAACTCCTCAATCATTTACCGCCCATGCGTGACATACAACACGCCATATACTTTGTGCTCGGAACGACCCTACCTAACTTACCTCACTATAGGATGACCCCTGCAGAACATGCTAAGTTGCAAAGGCAGGTAGAAGAACTACTTAGAAAAGGTTTTGTTAGTGAAAGCATAAGTCCTTGTGTAGTCCCTACACTCTTAACTCTAAAGAAATATGGAACTTGGAGAATGTGTGTTGATAGTCGTGCCATTAATAAGATCACTATGAAATATTGTTTCCCATCCCTCGATTGGATGATATGTTGGATATGATGGCTGGAGCGACGACCTTCTCCAAGATAGACTTGGAAAGTGGCTATCATCAAATTAGGGTTCGTCTTGATGATGAATGGAAAATTGCCTTCAAGACAAAAGATGGTATATATGAGTGGATAGTCATGCCTTTTGGATTGTCCAATGCTCCTAGTACCTTTATGAGAGTGATGACTTAAGTGCTCAAGCCTTTTATAGGGAAATTCTTGGTTGTGTACTTTGATAACATCCTCATCTATAGTAAGTCTAGGGAGCAACACTTAGACCACCTAACTCAAGTTTGTACTACCCTTAGGAAGGAGAGTTTATATGGTAACCTCAAGAAGTGCTTTTTTTTTACCGATAAAGTCGTCTTCCTAGGTTTCATAGTATCCTCTGAAGGAGTTTTTCCCGACCCCCAAAAGGTTCAAGCAATTGTAGATTGGCCAGAGCCCAAAAATATCTATGAAATTCGAAGTTTTCGTGGGTTCACTTCCTTTTATTGCCGATTCATCAAAGGGTTTAGCACTATTATATCCCCCATCACTGACTGTGCATGAAACAAGGAGAGTTTATTTGGACAAAAACTGCTACTAAGGCCTTCAATAAGGTAAAACAAAAGATGACTGAGGCACCTGTCATGCGTCTCCCTGATTTTACCAAGCCTTTTGATGTGGAATGTGTTGCCTCAGGTATTGGTATAGGGGGTGTACTTAGTTAAGAGCGCCACCCAATTGCTTATTTTAGTGAGAAGTTGAATGATGCTAAGCAAAAGTACTCCACATATGACAAAGAATTTTATGCCATTATTCATACTCTTTAGCATTGGTGCCATTACCTATTGTCTTAAGAATTTATCATCTATTCTAATCATGAAGCTTTGCGCTATCACAAATCCCAAAAGAAGCTGAATTTTAGGCATGGTAGTTGGGTTGAATTTTTGCAATGCTACTACTTTATAGTGAACCATAGGGCGAGAGTTGAGAATAAAGCTACTGATGCACTAAGTCTAAGGGTGTCCTTGCTATTAGTCATAAATGTTAAGGTTACTGGGTTTGAACGACTTAAGGATGACTATGAGTCATGCCCAGATTTTGGGGAGCTCTACACTAGCCTAAGTAATGCCTTACGGCCAATCCTAGATGATTATACCCTTCAAGATGGTTACTTGTTCAAAGCCAGCAATTTATGTATCCCTCGGTCTTCAATGAAAGATTTCCTAGTTTGGGAGATACACGTGAGAGGCCTTGCAGGTCATTTTGGCCGAGACAAAACAATTGAGGAAGTGGAGCGCCAATTCTATTGGCCTGGTCTTAAGAGGAGCATTGCCAAGATAGTTGGTCAGTATCGTACATGTCAACTAGCCAAATATCACAAACAAAACACTGGCCTATACATGCCTCTACCTGCGCTAGATCGCCCATGGCAGGATGTGAGTATGGATTTTGTGTTAGGTTTGCCCCGTACCTTTAGGAAGCATGATTTTATTCTAGTAGTTGTTGATCGCTTCTCTAAGATGGCTCATTTCCTTCCATGTTCTAAGACCTCTAATGATTCTAAGATTGCAAAGCTCTATTTTGATGAGATTGTCAAACTTTATGGTCTTCCCAAAACCGTAGTGTCAAAACCATATTGTCTGATAAAGATGTTCGCTTCATGAGTTATTTTTGGAAGATCTTATGGCATTTAGTAGGCACCAAATTGAAATTTTCCATGGCTTTTCATCCTCAAACTGAGGTGGTTAATCGTAGTCTAGGCAACCCCCTTCGGTGTCTAATGGGTGAAACCAATCGAAATTGGGATTCAATTCTTCCTATAGCCCAACTTGCATATAATAGCTCTGTCAATAGGTCTATAGGCATTAGTCCTTTTGAGGTTGTGCATGGATATACACCTAGGAAGCCCTTAGATATTTTGCCCATGTCCCCACATGTTAGGATTTCTAAATCTACTGAGGCATTTGCACAACATATTCATGATTTGCATAATGAGATTCGTAAAAAAATTTAGGTAAGTAATTCTCAATATAAAATTCATGCTAACACTCATCGGCATCATGCAAAGTTTCAAGTAGGGGATTATGTCATAATTCGGATTCAACTTGAACGGTTTCCCTTTGGGACCATCAAGAAATTACAAGCTCGTAGTGCCGGTCCATTCAATGTATTGAAACAAATAGGCCTAAATGCATTTGTCATTGATCTTCCTCATGATTATGTTATTAGCTTCTCCTCTAATATTGAGGATCTAGTTGCTTATAAAAGCCCCGTAGCTATTCCTGATACCCCTTTTGATGAGCCTTTGCTTGATCCTATTGATGCCCCTTTTCCTACCCCTTTGCCCTTAAACCTACTCTATGCACATAAAGAATCTATTGATACTATTTTAGATGAGCAGATTGTTTTTACTAGGGATGGAGGAGTTCACCTTTTCCTAATTCGGTGGCAAGGGCAACAAAATTCTGATTGCACATGGATTACTCAAGATGAGCTACAACGACTAGATCCTAACTTGTTGGAGTACTATCCGAGCTTTTGAGATTTCCACTCGACGGGGTCGAGTTCTTTTCACCCGGGGGAGTTGGTGCAGACACAAGGTACAAGCCCTTAATTATACGCATGTATGGGAGGAAAAACAAAAAGAAGACAGCCCAACTTATGGCCTTATAGATGGAGCCTGTTAGTTATCGAGTTTGAGGTTTAACTCCTCTCTTATGATGCTATGTATGATATTATGTATGACTTAATGTTGTGTTTAATAAATTTGTTTTAACACAAGGGTCGGATCTCACGGTCTCCATTATCGGTTCATAGTAGTGTGGGTAAACACCTCGTCTTGGCGTATATGCCTCGCGATCCCAAAGGAGGGTGTTTTATTTCATAGTACTACAAGATTGAACTTACCCATTTAAAGTAGTGTGAGAAAACACCTCGTCTTGGCATATATGCCTCGCGATCCCAAAGGAGGATGTTTTGTTTCATGGTACTACAAGTTTAAACACTATAAAAGGGAGATGAAAAGTGGTTACACATGACTCTAGATAATGGTGTACACTAGACTAAGTGTAATGTTAACCTCCCAAATGAGCTATGTCATTATTACTTAGAGGCTAAAGGTAATACGGCATATTGTTAGTGCTTGATAAGAGTTATCATGATAGCACTAATAATGAGAATAGTTCTCAACCAATTAATGTGTTTATAATAAACTTGCTACCAAGGAATTATAGACATGGATTGGGTTGTCGTTGCATATATTATTTTATGGTTTTATTAAGATTCCATATTATATGCTTATGCTAAATTGATAATGTCTAGTTTACTTATTATATTCATGTTTATTATTTTCAAATTTAAATCATGGCATCATTTAGCTCACTGGTTGCTATTCTTAACCAAAATAAACTGACTGGATCTAATGGTGTTAATTGGAAAAGAAATTTGGACATTGTTCTTACTGCTGAAGAGCACAAATATGTGCTTACTCAACCATGTCCTAACTTTCCTTCATTAGATACTCATCTTGAGGAATCGTTGGCAGGAATCTAATGAGATGGCCAAGTACTATATCCTAGCATCTATCTCAAATGTTCTACAGCATCAAATGCAGGATGTAGAATTTGCTTTGAACATAATGCTTAGTCTGAAAGAGATGTTTAGTGAGTAAGGCCGTTCTGCAAGGCAAGAAACTATGAGGCAAATTTATAATACCAAAATGGCTGAAGGAAGTTTAGTGAGGGAGCATTGCCTTAGGATGATTGCTAATCTGAACACATTAGAAGTTTTAGGTGCTGATATTGATGGAGAATCCCAAGTGGATATGATACTCCAGTCACTGCCGAAATCATTCAAGGAATTCAGACTTAATTATAATATGAACAAAAAGATTTATTCATTGTCTGAATTAATGAATGAGTTGGTAGCGGCGGAAGGCATCCTTGGTACTTCTAGTGTTGCAGCTAATATGGATAAAGTTTCTACTTCTCAACCTAAGTCGAAAGGCAAGGATAAAAATAAGAAGAAGAAGGACTTCACTAAAAAAGATGGTAAACAAATTGCTTTAGGAGTTGCCAATAAAAGAAAACTAAAGGAAAGTGTTTCCATTGTGATGAGAAAGGACATTGGAAGAGGAATTGTCCAACATTCAAGGCTGCCAAGAATAAGGGTATGAAAAGTTCATTTCTTCTTGAAATATGTTTAGTACAGAATCCAACGGATTCTTGGTGTATAGATTCAGGTTATACTAATCATATCTGCAATTCTTTGCAAGGGTTCTAGGAGACCAGAAATTTGAATGAGGGAGAACTATTTCTTACTTTGGCTGAGGGAGCAAGATTCCAGTTGAAGCTATTGGAGTGTTTAATTTATGTTTTAAGTATAGAGTTTTAATATTGGAAGACTGTTTGTATGTACCTAATGTTCGTAGGAATTTAATTTCTGCAACTTACTTAGCTAAACATGGGTATTATGTTATCCTGAAAGACAATGTTGTAATAAAGAGAGATAAAATGTTTATCGGTTCTGGTAATGTTGTGGATGGTCTTTATATTTTAACTCTTGACAAGCGTGAATATACAATTCTGAATCAGATAGTAGCTCTCATGTAAAATCATTAAAGAGAAAGTTTCCTTCTACTAGTGATGCATATCTATGACACTTGCATTTAGGTCATATTAATTCAAATAAGATTCAAAGACTAATCAAAGATGGACTTTTACAGCCCATGGACTTTGTTGGATTTTCAGTTTGCAAATCTTGTTTGGAAGGTAAAATGACCAAACGACCTTTTAATGCAAAAGGTAGAAGAGCTCAAGAGTTGCTTGAATTAGTTCATACAGATATATGTGTTCCTATGTCAACCCAAGCAAAAGGAGGTTATGAGTACTTCATCACTTTTATGGATGATTACTCAAGATATGGCTATGTGTACCTAATGAGATGGAAGTCCGAAACCTTTGAAAAGTTCAAAGAGTTTAGGGTTGAAGTTGAAAATCAATTGGGTAAACGCATAAAGGCCATATCTTGAAGATTACCTAATTCAAGGATTACCTAATTCAATTGGCGAATACCTTCTTGGGGATTTCATGGATTACCTAATTCAAAATGGGATTGTCTCTCAATTGACTACACTTGGAACTCCCCAACAAAATGGTGTAGCGGAAAGAAGGAATAGGACTCTTTTGAAAATAGTTAGGTCCATAATGAGTTACTCAACTTTACTAGTTTCTTTTTTGGAATATGCACTAAAAACTGCTATGCATGTTTTGAATTTGTTTCCATCAAAATCTGTTCCCAACACACCCAAGGAATTGTGGAGTGGGCGCAAGCCTAGTATGAAATATCTCCACATTTGAGGATGTCCAGCACATGTGTTGAAAGGGAAGTCTGATAAATTGGAAGCTAAAACCAAAGTATGCATATTTTTAGGATATTCAAAGGAAACCAAGGGTTATTTATTCTATAATCATAAAGATAACAAAGTGTTTGTTAGCACCCATGCCAAATTTTTGGAAGATGATTATGTGAATAATTTTAATTCTAGAAGTAAAGTTGTATTGGCTGAATTAGATGAACTTGTATTTGAACAACCAATGGATGAAACTATGGATGATGTGGCTATATTGGATACACCACAAGATATTACTCATGAGATATCTAGTACACAGATGTCTCGTCGTAGTTGGAGAATTATTCAGCCTCCTATAAGATTTATAAGTTTGGGAGAAACCTATGAAGCTATCTCAGAAGAGGTTGAATCGAATCTTTACACTATGATGAAGCCATGAATGATATAGACGCACATCATTGGATCCAAACTATGAAATCTGAATTGGATTCTATGTATTGCAATAATGTATGGGATCTTATAAAGGCGCCTAACGGCATTAAACTTATTGGTTACAAATGGGTTTGCAAGAGGAAGAGAGAGATAGATGGTAAGGTTGAAACCTTTAAAGCAAGACTAGTGGCAAAAGGATATACACAAAAAGAAGGTATTGATTATGATGAAACTTTTTTGCTAGTAGCCATGCTTAAATCTCTCAGAATTCTCTTATCTATTGCTGCTCATTATGATTATGAGATTTGGCAAATGGATATCAAGATTGCATTTCTTAATAGCAATCTTGAAGAAGTGATATACATGTTGCAACCAAAAGGTTTCATAGCAAAGAACCAAGTGCATATGGTATGCAAGTTAAAAATGTCCATTTATGGACTTAAGCAAGCATCTAGGTTATGGAACATTAAATTTGATCAAGTAATCAAGTCATTTGGTTTTGAACAAAATCTTGATGAACCATGTGCGTACAAAAGACATCGAGAGAAAGTAGTAATGTTCCTAGTGCTTTTTGTTGATGATATTTTACTCCTTGGGAATGATGTAGGGGTAATGTCATTAGTGAAAATTTGGTTGTCAAGCTAATTTGAAATGAAAGACTTGGGAGAGGCTAACATTATTCTAGGGATCAAGCTTTGGCGAGATCGCAAGAATAAGATGTTAGGTTTATCACAAGCTGGATATATAAGGTTCTAGAACAGTTTAGCATACAAAATTCCAAGAAATGATTACTTCCTTTCAGACATGGAGTTCTTCTATCTGATGACTAAAGGCATAAGACTCAAGGGGAAAAAAATATGATGAGACAAGTTCCTTATTCTTCTGCAGTGAGAAGTCTCATGTATGCCATCTGATGTACTAGACCAAACGTCTATTATTCAGTTAGCATGGTTAGCCGATATCAATCAAGTCCAGAACCAAAACATTGGCAAGTAGTAAAGCATATTCTCAAGTATCTACGGAGAACGAGAAATTATATTCTTGTTGACCATATTGAGGATTTGATTTCCATTGGCTATATAGATTCAAATTTTCAATCGGATCTAGATTTTAGAAAATTCACTTCAAGATGTGTTTTCACCTTGGGAGGTGGAGCCATAAGTTTAAAGAGTGTTAAGCAATCTTGTATTGTGGACTCCTCCATGGAAGTTGAGTACGTTGCTGCTTGTAAAGCAGTAAAGGAAGCTGTTTGGCTCAAGAAATTCTTTTCTGATCTTGGTGTTGTAAGAATGGAGCAAGTTCCCATCACATTGTTTTGCTACAATAGTGGAGCGGTTGCACAATCCAAAGATCTGAGAAATCACAAGAAAGGAAAACACATTAAGAGGAAGTATCACATCATTTGAGACATTATTGCTCGTGGAGATGTTGTGGTAGCAAAGATTGAAAGTGCAAATAATCGAGCAGATCCTTTTACCAGAACCTTGTGTTAAGGACTTTCGAGTCACATTTGGAGGGAACGGGAGTTAGATTAGTGCACATTAGTCTTTAGGACAAGTGGGAGATTGTTAAGATGTGTGCCCTTAAATCCTATTGTATGATGCTATGTATGACATTATGTATGACTTAATGTTGTGTTTAATAAAATTATTTTATTATTATCTAAAATAATGGTAACATGAATATTGGAACATTATCATATAGTCCATGAGATACATAGTATGTGATTTATGTGAAAAGTCACAGAAGATATAAATCACAAGTTCTTTGTAAATTTAGAATTTATAGTTCGTAGTCAGTGATGAAATTGGGCATTTCATTCGTGAAGATTATAACGTATTAATTAAGATGATTTTTTTTTATCGTGGAAGTGGAGACTTCTAGTTGATATGTTTTAAGAGTTAAGGCATATTGAACTGGATCGCTGTGAGATTTATTATTTTTCTAATGACTATCAAATGAATAATAAATTTCATGACTTCTATTTGCATAAACTTTTAATCTTGAGAGAATAATGGACCTGATCATGACGTGTAGGTTGCTTTGATATATCAAGAGTGAGATCTAAAGTAACGGTCAAAACCTCAGTATGTTGAGCAGCCACATTTATTGTTGATGGAACATATATTCTCAAGATGGAATTCATAATCTCTTAACGGAGATATAAAATATTTCCTTGAGATAAGTTTAATGAGTTTGGTTATTCAGAGTGTTAGGCCTAATCACTTTGGTAAAAAGTTACTAAAGTATATATTTATGATATTGGATTTCATAAATATATGATGAATAGTTTTAAAGGATTAAACCGGGTACTCAAGGATAAGGTGTAGCAATTTTCAAAGTGGCAATCTATATTCATGACTTTATATTACTAGGAATATTTTATGAAGGAGTTGTGTGTATAACAAAGTCTTGGGTGTTGGAAAATATGATTTTGTATTTCATACAAAACACACAGCGGAAGCAACAAAAATGGATCTATTTCATTCATGATTGATAACATGCACTATGCAAATTTCATAATTTAAGAATAAGATAGCGTACCTTGGTGTGGAAAAATTCAAAACAAAGATTAGAAACACTTTTAATCTTCACTCCAACTCCACTTTACACCCAAGATGTGTGTGGTCTCTCAATTAGTTTTCAAGGAGAGAATGAAAGTATGCCCCACTCTCTCTCTTTTTCTTTTTCTCTACGCTACTAGAAATTATGTATGTTTCTCCCTTTATAACTAACTGATTATCTAATTGGGCTCACCTATTGGGCATTTCCAATTAGGCTTTACTGTGTGGTTTAGAGTGGGACCAAAAGAGACCAATAACACACTAGCTCCAATGAGCCTTAGGCTTTTCCGTCAACTCATGACAAATCTAAAGTTACCATTAATTATATTTAATACTACTATATAAATATAATTGCACTCTAGGCCTTATTAATAAATTATATTCCAAGACCTCATTATACACGCAACTACTTCATAATTGCATTCTAGGCCTTTTGAATATAGACTGCCACTTTGAAAACTACTACATCTTATCCTTGAGTACTGGGTTTAATCCTTTAAAGTTATTTATCATATATTTATGAAATACAATTTCATAAATATATACTTTAGTAACTTCTTACAAAAGCGGTTAGGCTTAACACTTAATAACCAAACCCATTAAACTTATCTCAAGGGAATATTTTATATCTCCGTTAAGAGATTATGAATTCCATCTTAAGAATATATATTCCATCAACACTAAATGTGGTTGCCCAACATACTAAGGTTTTGACTGTTACTTTAGATCTCACTCCTGATATATCAAAGCAACCTACACATCATGATCAGATCCATTATTCTCTCAAGATTAAGAGTTCATGCAAATAAAAGTCGTGAGATTTATTATTCATTTGACAGTCGTTAGGAGAATAATAAATCTCACAGCGATCCAGTTCAATATGTCTTAACTTTTGAAAAATATCAACTAAAAATTTTCACTTCCATGATCAAGACAAATCATCTTAATCGATACGCTATAGGCTTCGCAGATGAGATGTACAATTTCATCACTGACTACGAACTATAAATTCGGAGTTTATAAATAACTTGTGATTTATATCTTCTGTGACTTTTCACATAAATCACATACTATACATTTCATGGACTATATGATAATGTCTCAATATTCATGTTACCATTTTTTAGATAATAATAAAACAACTTTATTAAACACAATATTAAGTCATGCATAATGTCATACATAGCATCATACAATAGGATTTAAGGGCACACATCTTAACAATCTCCCACTTGCCCTAAAGACTATTGTGCTCTAATCTAACTCTCATTCCCTCCAAATGTGACTCGAAAGTCCTTTGAGGCAAGGTTTTGGTAAAAAGATCTACTAGATTATTTGCACTTTCAATCTTTGCTACCACAACATCTCCACGAGTAACAATGTCTCGAATGATGTGGTACTTCCTCTCAATGTGCTGTACTTTCTTATGATTTCTTGGATCTTTGGATTGTGCAACCGCTCCACTATTGTCGCAAAATAATGTGATGAGAACTTGCTCCATTCTTACAACACCAAAATTAGAAAGGAATTTCTTGAGCCAAACAGCTTCCTTTGTTGCTTCACAAACAGCTTCCTTTGTTGCTTCACAAGCAGCAACGTACTCAACTTCCATGGTGGAGTTCGTAATACAAGATTGCTTAACACTCCTCCAACTTATGGCTTCACCTCCTAAGGTGAAAACACATCATGAAGTAGATTTTCTGAAATCTAGATCCGATTGAAAATTTGAATCTGTATAGCCTATAGGAATCAAATCCTCACTATGGTAAATAAGCATATAATTTCTCATTCTCCGTAGATACTTGAGAATATGCTTTACTGCTTGCCAATGTTTTGGTCCTAGATTTGATTGATATTAGCTGACCATGACAACTGAATAACAAATATCCGGTCTAGTATAAAGCATGGCATACATGAGACTTCCCACTACAAAAGCATAAGGAACTTGTCTTATCATATTTTCTTCCTCTTGAGTCTTAGGCCTTTGGTCATCAGACAGAGGAACTCCATGTCTGAAAGGAAGTAATCGTTTTTAGAGTTTTGCATGCTAAACCGTTCTAGAACCTTATCTATATATCCAACTTGTGATAAACCTAACATCTTATTCTTGTGATCTCGCCAAAGCTTGATCCCTAGAATAAATTTAGTCTCACCCAAGTCCTTCATATCAAATTGGCTTGACAACTAAACCTTTGCTGATGACATTAACCTTACATCAATCCCAATGAGTAGAATATCATCAACATAAAGCATTAGAAACATTACTACTTTATCTCGATGTCTTTTGTACATACATGATTCATCAAGATTTTGTTCAAAATCAAAAGGCTTGATTGCTTGATTGCTTGATTGCTTGATCAAATCTGATGTTGTATGATCTAGATGCTTGCTTAAGTCCATAAATGGACCTTTTCAACTTGCATACCATATGCTCTTGGTTCTTTGCTATGAAACCTTTCGGTTGCAACATGTATATTTCTTCTTCAAGATTGCCATTAAGAAATGCAGTCTTGATATCCATCTGCCAAATCTCATAATCATAATGAGCAGCAATGGATAAGAGAATTCTGATAAACTTAAGCATGGCTACTAGCAAAAAAGTTTCATCATAACCAATACGTTCTTTTTGTATATACCCTTTTGTCACTAGTCTTACTTTAAAGGTTTCAACCTTTCCGTCTATCCCTCTCTTCCTCTTGTAAACTCATTTGCAACCAACAGGTTTAATGCCGTTAGGCACCTTTACAAGATCCCATACATAATTGAAATACATAGAATTCAATTCAGATTTTATAGCTTGGACCCAATGATATGCATATATATCATTTATTGCTTCATCATAAGTGTAAGGATTCGATTCAGCCTCTTCTGAGATAACTTCGTAAGTTTCTCTCAAACCTATAAATCATATAGGAAGCCGAACAATTCTCCCACTACGACGAGACACCTGTGTACTAGAGATCTCAAAAGTAGTACCTTGTGGTGTATCTAATACAGTCACATCCTCCCTAGTTTCATCCATTGGTTGTTCAACTATAGGTTCATCTAGTTTAGCCAATACAACTTTACTTCTAGGATTAAAATTATTCACGTAATTATCTTCCAAATATTTGGCATGGGTGCTAACAAACACTTTGTTATCTTTATGATTATAGAATAAATAACCTTTGGTTTCTTTTGAATATCCTAAAAACATGCATACTTCCGTTTTAGCTTCCAACTTATCGAACTTCCCTTTCAACACATGTGCTGGACATCCCCAAATATGGAGATATTTCATACTAGGCCTGCGCCCACTCCACAATTCCTTGGGTGTGTTGGGAACAAATTTTGAGGAACCAAATTCAAAACATGCATAAAAGTTTTTAGTGCATATCCCCAAAAAGAAACTGATAAAGTTGAGTAACTCATCATGGACCTAACCATTTCTAAATGAGTCCTATTCCTTCTTTCCACTACACCATTTTGTTGGGGAGTTCCAGGTGTAGTCAATTGAGAGACAATCCCATTTTGAATTAGATAATCCTTGAAATCCCTAAAAAGGTATTCGCCACCCCGATTAGATCGAATGACCTTTATGCGTTTACCCAATTGATTTTCAACTTCAGCCCTAAACTCTTTAAACTTTTCAAAGGCTTCAAACTTCCATCTTATTAGATACACATAAACATATCTTGAGTAATCACCCGTAAAAGTGATGAAATACTCATAACCTCCTTTTGGTTGGGTTGACATAGGACCACATACATCTGTATGAACTAATTCAAGCAACTCTTATGCTCTTCTACCTTTTGCATTAAAAAGTCGTTTGGCCATTTTACCTTCCAAATAAGATTTGCAAACTGGAAATCCATCAAAGTCCATGGGCTGTAAAAGTCCATCTTTGATTAGTCATTGAATCCTATTTGAATTAATATGACCCAAACGCAAGTGCTATAGATATGCATCACTAGTAGAAGGAAACTTTCTCTTTAATGATTTTACATGAAAGCTACTATCTGATTTAGAATTGTATAATTCATGCTTGTCAAGGGTTAAAATATAAAGACCATTCACAATATTGCCAGAACAAATAAACATTTTATCCTTCTTTATTGCAACATTGTCTTTCAGGATAACACAATACCCATGTTTACCTAAGTAAGTTGCAGAAATTAAATTCCTACGAACATTAGGTACATACAAATAGTCTTCCAATATAAAAAATCTAGACTAAAAACATAAATTAAAAACTCTAACAGCTTCAACTGGAATCTTGCTTCCATCAGCCAAAGTAAGAAATAGTTCTCCTTCATTCAACTTTCTGATCTCCTAGAACTAGGGATGGCAATTTAGATCTGATCCGCGGATACCTGGCCCGGCCTAACCCTAATGGGCCGGATTTTACCTGGTCCGATAAAAAATAGGGTCGGGTATGGGTTTAAAAAAAAAAAACCCAAAGCGGTCTGGGTCAGGTCTGGGTTTTATCAAAAAAATCCGAAATTCGAAACTCGACCCGAAACCCGGCCCAGATAAATACCTGGTTATGTTAAATTACTAAAAACCCCCCTTATATATATATATATATATATATATATATCATATTATTGAGATTTGTAACCCTACTCTAAGTCACTACAGCCCAACCGCCCCTCTCATTCCCATTAGCCCCTCACGCCTCAGCAACCCCTCCTCACGCCGTAGCAGCCCCTCCTCACGCCTCAGCAGCCCCTCACGCCTCAGCAGCAGCCCCTTACGCCTCAGCAGCTCCTCCTCATGCCTCAACAGCCCCTCACGCCCTCAGCCCCTCATACCTACCTCCCCCTCTTTTTAGTTTTGATCTCTCTCTACTCCATTTTGATTGCATCTTCTACACTACAGGTAATCATTCTAAAGCTTTTGTAACTAACACCCTTTTTATTTATTTATTTATGCCTTTCGACTTTGGAGTATAACATAACATAACATGTTCATTTTTATTTGTTGGATTGGGAATCAGAGAGAGAATTGGAACATAGAAGTTAAGTAACATTTTTATTTTTATTTTAATTTTTTTAGTTTTCATTTTTCCTTACTGCTGATCGGTTGTGTTCAGTTTTTAAGTACCCAATGTTAAGTAACATGTTCTTTTTAAGTACCTAATGTTAAGAATCTTAGTGGTAATCATAGAATTGGAAACCAAAAATTGGAATTTGGAAACCAAAAATTAAAAGGGCCGGGAAATATGGAAACCAAAAGAAAAGACAATTGGAATTTGGAAACCAAAAATTAAGGAACCAAGTAGAAGGGCCAGAAAATATGGTTGTGTATGGAGTGTTAATTATAGTTAAAATTCTTTAAAATTGAAAGAGAAAAAGGTAGAAATTAGTAATTTCTTAGTAATTACTGTTTATTGATTTTCTTCAAATTGAAAGAGAGGTGGTTTCTTAGTAATTTCTTCAAACTAGTGTTATATAATGGAAGAAATTGTTTATTGATTTTGTGTTTTTTTGAGAATGCAGAGCTTAAAACGAAGATGGAAAACACAAACAAATCTAGTTCTTCCTCGCCAAGTGGCTCTCCCTTGAGAAACAAATCTAGTTCTTCCTCACCAAGCGGCTCCACCTTGAGAATTGAACGTTTTCCCTTGCTAGCTATACGGCCTCCTATACCTTATTCACAATCACCCTCGCCAATGTCACCTGGCAGCTCACCCTCAGGATCACCATCACCACTATGCCCATTAAACAATGAGTAAGTGTTTGGAATTCGTAGTTAATCATGTTTAATTTTTTTTGGGTTGATAGAATTTGTGAATCTATGTAATTATGAATTTATGCGTATTAATCAATGAGTATGTGTAATAATAAATTTAAATATATTTGTTGTGATTTTAGCTCCTAAACTTCTAAACCAATTAGGAGTCCACAATCCCCAACGATGGACTTAGAAGAAGACTTAGAGGCAGAGGAACAAGAAGAGGCAGAGGGAGAGGGAGAGCAAGAGCTTACAAATGAGGACTTAGAGTTGGATACAAATAGAAAAAGAAAGACTACCTCAGATGTTTAGGATCATTTTACAAGGAAGAAAGTTGATGGAAAATTTAAAGCCTAATGCCATCATTGTAGCAAACTTTACTTGGGTGATTCTAGCCAAGGTACAACTCATTTGCGTAATCATTTAGCAAGATGTCCACGGTTGAAGTTTAAAAATATAAGGGATATGCGACAACAAGTCTTAATTAAACAACAAAATAAGGTGGATGGAACTATGAGTTTAAATGCTTACCAATTTAATCAAGTTAAAGTGACGAATAATCTTGCTCATATGGTCATCCTACATGAATACGCCCTTTCAATAGTTGACCACATTGGGTTTAGAGAATTTATGGTTTCTCTTTAACCTTTGTTTAAACTTGTCACAATAAATACTTTGAAGAGTGACATTCTTAAAATCTATGATAATGAGAGGGAAAAAGTTTTGAAGATGACAGACAAGAATAAAAGTAGGATGGTAATTACAACTGATATGTGGACTTCAAGTAACAAAAAGAGAGGGTTTATGGTCATTAACGCTCATTTTATTGATCATACTTAGACGTTGCAAAGCCAGGTTTTAAGGTAATTTTTTTATCTATAAATTGAATGTTATAGACTTTACATTTAGAATGTTAAAGACTTTACATTTAGAATGTTTATTGAGTTATGTTATAATTATTCCTATTACTTTTCTAGGTTTGTTTATGTTCCTTCTCCACACACAAAAGATGTCCTAGTTGAAGTCCTTGTTGATTGTTTTTTAGAGTGGAATATTGATAGGAAGTTGTCCTCAATAACCGTTGATAATTGTAGTACTAATGATGCTATGATAAGACTTCTCTTGAATAAGCTTGATACTAGTTCTGTTATGTTGGGTGGGTCTATGTTGCATATGAGGTGAGAGGTGTGCCGCACATATTTTAAATTTGATTGTTCAAGATGGATTGTCTCTTATTGGTGATGGTATTGAAGGGATTCGTGATAGTGTGATTTAATGGACTAGATCACCAAAAATGAGGCAAAAATTTGAAGAAAATGCACGTCAATTACGTGTTCAATGCACCAAAGAGTTAGTCTTAGATTGTAAAACTCGTTAGAATTCAACTTACTTAAGGCTTTCTACTGTATTGATTTATAAAGATGTTTTCCTAAGTTTGGCTAAACGTGAAACATTTTATACTTCTTTGCCACACGATCATGATTGGGAGTTAGCCAAAGATATTTATGGGAGGTTGGAGTTGTTTCATAGTGTGACTGAATTTTTTTCTGGTCGTAAGTACCCCACAACTAATATGTATTTTACTTTGGTATGTGAGTTGAATATTGCATTGAATGAATGGAGTTTGTCTTCAAATGAGATGATAAGTACGATAGCTGAAAGCATGCTTGCTAAATTTAATTCTTATTGGGCTAATGTTAGTGTTGTTATGGCTATTGCTACTATCTTAGATCCAAGATATAAGATGAAGTTATTGGAGTTTTATTGTCTTAACATATATGGTGATAATTCTAATTTGGAGATCGAAAAAATTAAAAATCTTTGTTATGATTTACTTGATGAGTATAGAGATCTTGATGACTCCCCCTGTAGATAATGAAGGAAGTTCTCATATTCCTGCAAGTACTTCAAGCCCTGCGGCACAAATGAAGTTTAGGTTGAGTAGGGCAATGTTATCTTATGATTTATTTGTGAACAATAATTCAAAGAAACATGGGAGTGCTAGAATGGAATTTGATCATTTCATTGATAAGGGAGTGTTGAAGAGAAGTGAAGATTTTGATATTTTGGGATGGTGGAAAAGTAATGGTCTCAAGTATCCTACTTTACAAAGGATTGTAAGAGATATTTTACCCATTCCTGTCACAACTGTTGCTTCAGAAACTGCCTTTAGCACTAGTGGAAGACTTTTAAGTCCACACCGTAGTAGGCTACATCCCAAGACTATAGAGGCAATGATGTGTGCTCAGAATTGGTTATGTAGTAGGCTACATCCCAAGGTTAGTAATTGTCTAATTTCTATTTATAAAATCAAAATTGTATTTTTATATTTGCTAGTTACAAATTGATGAAGTTTTTTCCATTTTTAATTTCATTGTTGTTGTAGGTTCTTCAACTATGTCTAGTAATTGTGATCTTCAAACAATTCTTGATGATGGGGAGCCTAATGAAGAGGATGGGAGTTGTGTCACAATTGTGGAGGATTAGATATTTTGTAATAATTTAGTAGCCCTTTTAATTTCTTAGACTTGTTAGATTAATTTGTTGGTTTGTAATTATTTTAAGCCTTTTGTAATTTGTTAGTTTGTGGAGGATAAGACATTTTGTAATTTCTTAACCTTTTCAATTTCTTAGACTTGTGGGATTTATTTTGTAACTTTTTAATTTCTTGAACTTGGTGGACTTGTAATATTTATTTCTTTGGACTTGTTAGATTTATTTTATTTTTATGTTTAGAGGGTGATTTTAGCTATGATTTTGTTGATTAATGATTAATTGGTTATCTTAGTTAAGTGATTTATTGATTTAAAATCTTAGTTATGATTTATTGATTATTTGATGTATAATTAACAGGTGATTTATTGATTAGATATGCTTTTTTAGTTATGATAATTAACAGATGATTTACTAATCAATTTCTTAGTTATGATTTTTGGCTGCCATATAATGTTAATGTGGCCTAAATGTCAAATTTTGGCATTTGGGCCACATTAAATGGCTTGAATGGGCTTGAATCTAGGAAAAAAATTGTGATGGGTTTCAATTTTTTTTTTTTTTTTTTTTTTGATTGGGCCAGATTTGGGCCCAAGAGATAAACGGGGCCCGCAGGGTGGGTCTGGGCCCCAAGAAAAAAACCCAATTAATAATCGGGCTGGGTCCGGGTCCGGGTCACAGGTCTTGGCCCGCGGGTCGGGTCTGGGTATGCAAAAACTCGACTCGAACCCGACCCGTTGCCATTCTTACCTGGAACCCCTGCAAAGAATTGCAGATATGATTAGTACATCCTGAAATGAACTTTTCATACCCTTATTTTTGACAGCCTTGAATGTTGGACAATTCCTCTTCCAATGTCCTTTCTCACCACAATGAAAACACTTTCCTTTAGTTTTCTTTCTTTTGTTGGCAACTCCTAAGGCAATTTTTTTACCATCTTTCTTAGTGAAATCCTTCTTCTTCTTCTTCTTCTTACCCTTGCCTTTCGACTTAGGTTGAAAAGTAGAAGCTTCATCCACATTGGCTTCAACACTAGAACTACCAAGGATGCCTTCCGCTGCCACTAACTCTTTCATTAATTCAGACAAAGAATAAATCTTTTTGTTCATATTATAATTGAGTCTGAATTCCTTGAATAAATCCGGTAGTGACTAGAATATCATATCCACTTGGGATTCTCCATCAATGTTGACACCTAAAACTTCTAATGTGTTCAGATTAGCAATAATCCTAAGACAATGCTCTCTCACTAAACTTTCTTCAGACATTTTGGTATTATAAATTTGCCTCATAGTTTCTTGTCTTGTAGAACGGCCTTGCTCACCAAACATTTCCTTCAGACTAAGCATTATGTTCGAAGCAAGTTCTACATCTTGCATTTGATGCTATAGATCATTTAAGATAGATGCTAGGATATAGCACCTGGCCATCTCATTAGATTTCTGCCAACAATCATATCGTTGTTTTTCCTCAAGAAGAGCATCTAATGAAGGAAAGTTAGGACATGGTTGAGTAAGCACATATTTTTGCTCTTCAACAGTAAGAACAATGTCTAAATTTCTTTTCTAGTCAACATAGTTGGATCCAATCAGTTTATTTTGGTTAAGAATAGCTACAAGTGGGCTAAATGATGCTATGATTTAAATCTAAAAATAATAAACATGAATATAATAAGTAAACTGGACATTATCAATTTAGCATATAAGCATACAATATGGAACCTTAATAAAACCATAAAATAATATATGCAACGACAACCCAATCCATGTCTATAATGCCTTGGTAGCAAGTTTATTATAAACACATTAATTGGTTGAGAACTATTTTCATTATTGGTGCTATCATGATAGCTCTTATCAAACACTAACAATATGCCGTATTACCTTTAGTCTCTAAGTAATAATGAAATAGCTCCTTTGGGAGGTTAACATTACACTTAGTCTAGTGTACATCATTATCCAGAGTCATGTGTAGCCACATTTTATTTCCCTTTTATAGTGTTTAAACTTGTAGTACCATGAAACAAAACACCCTCATTTGGGATCGCGAGGCATATACGCCAAGACGAGGGGTTTGTCCACACTACTTTAAACGGGTAAGTTCAATCTTGTAGTACTATGAAATAAAAAACCCTCCTTTGGGATCGCAAGGCATATACGCCAAGACTAGGTGTTTACCCACACTACTATGAATCGATAATGGAGACCGTGAGATCTAATTCTTGTATCTCTCTCCCACTAGATATTTTAAATTAAAGGTTTTTAAGATCAAGAACCATAATATTGCAAGACACTTTAAAAGCGTAATCCTAATCACGTTAGGAATAAATTTCATAATCCTAGCATTAATATATATAAATATATATATATATATAACGTAATATAAACTCATATTACATTATAAAACTATATTATATTATATATATAATATAATATACGGATTAATATATGTAATATAAGATTATTACATTACAAAATATATATATATATATATATATATATATAACTTACGGCCATCAAGAATTCCCACTCCAAGCCAAACGGTGCAAGGAATGAGAATAACTACCTATTTCAATAACTACCCCTTTCAAATGGAATATGTATTGAATGTAATATGTGGTTATCATATTGAAAGTTGCCGTTCAAAATTGTAATGGTTGGGTCGACCCGTTTATGAAAGTTTATGAAACTTCAATCCACATATCATATAAAACAATAATGGCAAATGGATTCCAACGCTAATAACGTAAATTCATAAAACAATGATTATCAAACCATGTCTACACAAAGATAACAGTTTTCTTAAATTCTAAAACTCAATCACATGTTATACAAACATGATATGAAAACCTGGCTCTGATACCAATTGTTGAAAAATTTGATTTTGTATCTCATACAAAACACACAGTGGAAGCAACAAAAATGGATTTATTTTATTCATGATTGATAACATGCACTATGCAAATTTCAGAAATTAAGAACAAGATAGCGTACCTTGGTGTGGAGAAATTCAAAATAAAGATTAGAAGCACTTGGGAACACTTTTAATCTTCACTCCAATCCCACTTTACGCCTAAGATGTGTGGTCTCTCAATCAATTTTCAAAAGGAGAATGAAAGTGTGCTTCACACTCTCTTTCTTTCTTTTTCTCTACGCTACTAAAAATAATTCTGTATGTTTCTCCCTTTATAACTAACTGATTATCTAATTAGGCTGGCCTATTAGGTCTTTCCAATTGGGCTTTAGTGTGTGGCTTGGAGTGAGACCAAAAGAGACCAATAAGACACTAGCTTCAATGGGCCTTGGGCTTTTCCGTCAACTCTTGACAAGTCCAAAGTTACCATTAATTATATTTAATACCACTATATAAATATAATTGCACTCTAGGCCTTATTAATAAATTATATCACAAGACTTTATTATACACGCAACCCCTTCATAAAATATTTGTAGTAATACAAAATTATGAATATAGACTGCCACTTTGAAAATTCCTACATCTTATCCTTGAGTACCCGGTTTAATCTTTTAAAGTTATTCATCATATATTTATGAAATCCAATTTTATAAATATATACTTTAATAACTTCTTACCAAAGTAGTTAGGCCTAACACTCTGAATAACCAAACCCATTAAACTTATCTCAAGAGAATATTGTATATCTTCGTTAAGAGATTATGAATTCCATCTTGAGAATATATGTTCCATCAACACTAAATGTGACTACCCAACATACTGAGGTTTTGACCGTTACTTTAAATCTCACTCTTGATATATCCAAGCAACCTACACGTTATGATCAAGTCCATTATTCTCTCAGGATTAAGAGTTTATGCAAATAGAAGTCGTGAGAGTTATTATGCATTTGACAGTCGTTTGGAGAATAATAAATCTCACAGTGGTTCAGTTCAATATGTTTTTACCCTTAAAATATATCAACATATCAACTAGAAGTCTCCACTTCCATAATCAAGACAAATCATTTTAGTTGATATGTTATAGTCTTCGCAGATGAAACATCCAATTTCATCACCGATTACAAACTATAAATTTTAAGTTTACAAAGAATTTGTAATTTATATCTTCTGTAACTTTTCACATAAATCACATACTATGCATCTCATGGACTATATGATAATGTCTCAATATTCATATTACCATTATTTTAGATAATAATAAAACAACTTTATTAAACACAATATTAAGTTATACATAATGTCATACATAGCATCATACAATAGAATTTAAGGGCACACATCCTAACAAACCAAGCCCAAGCATTTAATAATTAGAGTTTCTTTATGCATTTTATTGTAACTATTTAAACATTTTTTCTGATTATTGTAAGATATCTTTTGAGAATTATTAAAAACTTGTGTTGTTTTTACACTGATGCCGATTCCAATTTTGCTTGGTGCTGACTCCAAGCAACCCTTTGGCACTGACTCCTAGGGTTTATCCTTTGTTCTATTGTTATTTAATTGCTCCATTGAAATAGTGTGGTTGTCCTACATCACACAAAGCTCAGGCATAAACTTTGAGGCATTGCAGGGTCTAATTAGAAATCAGAGATAGCCTAACAATGAGTAATATAAGAAAAAGAGCTAAGATATCATATCAGCTTCAAATGATTAGTACATCAAAGAGCCTAAACACAGTTTTTCAATTTCATGTAGGGGTGTCAATGTTCGACCCAACCCGCGAACAAGACATGAACTCGACACGAGTTTTTTCGGGTTAGGGTTGGGCCTTAATGGGTTTGGGTCATAAACGGGTCGACCTGAAAGCGGCACAATAAGAAATGTGTCATAAGCGGGTCAACCCGCATAACTCGCAATAAACACTTTTGACACTCCTATTTATTTGTATCAACTCGAAATGACCCATTTAACACAACCTGTTTAACTTGTATAACAAATAAATATTCATCTTATTTTAGATTTATCAACTACCTTTTATATCCAATATATATTTTAAATTTAAAAAGAAAAGTGAGTAATTACAAAAATTTACAAGGGATATAATTGGAAATTGAAATTTTACAAACCCTAGATCTCTAAACCCTACAAACCCTAATCTCTAAACCTTCTTATAAATACCTTCTTTTTTTTTTTAATTTTAGCTGTACTACTCTTCTTATGCCCAATTCTCAAACTCAAAGTGTCAACTCTCAAACCGGTTATTTCTCTCTCTCTGTCTCTGTCTCTGTCTCTCTCTCTCTCTTTCTCTCTCTATCTCTCTGTCTCTCTCTCTGTCTCTCTCTCTCTCTCTCTCTCTCTCTCTCTCTCTCTCTCTCTCTCTCTCTCTCTAATGTGTTTTTTTTTTCTGCATAATGCTTTTGTACAATAAACTTTGAACCCATGTGCCTTGTGTTTTTCTTGATTGCATGATATGGCCCACTTGTTTTTGTTGAACTATGTTATTTTATTTTTGTTAAACTATATTATTTTGAATTTGGGTTTAAGTGTATTCACTTCTTTTGAAGTGTAAAGAACTTATTTCTTGATGAATGTTATATTTTTGTTGAATTATATTATTTTGAATGTGAGTTGAAGACTTGAAGTGTACACACTCCTTTTGGGATGTTAAAAATATTATTTATAGATGGATGTTATATTTAATATTATGCAGGTTGAAATGGGTTGTGTTACATTCGTGTCAACCCAACACGACTCATTTATTAAGCGTGTCAAATGGGTTGGGTCAGGTCAATCCGCCTTATTAACAGGTCAGGTTAGAGTTGAAGGATCATGACACGATTATTAAATGGGTTGGGTTAGGGTTGAGCCATTTAGTCGAATACCCCTACCTCGACTTGACACGCTGACCCGAATTGACACCCCTAGTTTCATGTGTTGGTTTGGGTCACTTAAGTTCTTTTTCCTCTCCAAGTTTATGGTCACATTCTTAAAGTTGCTATCGAAACCAAGAAAGTAACAGAGGTTTAAAAAATCAATTGCATGAATGAAGTTGTGTCATCTTTTTCTTTTGTTAGCACCATTACATTTTTTTAAATTTTTTTTGATAAATTAACTCATTATGTTTGAGGTTAATATATGCCAAAATTCTTGAAAGCATTTCGTGTTGCTGGTAACACAAGATATCATGTATTTTTCTATATCATTAGGGCATTCTAAGATTTGCTTATTTCCTATTGTGGTTTGAAGTAAGTATGAAGAAATCGTCACCCAAGAGTAGAGGAATTCTGCATGCATCACAAACAATACCTACACAAGAGGAGAGGTATACTCTTGGCTACTGGACATTTAAATTTCTGGCATTCATATTTTCTGGTGAGACATTGGCATCTGATCTAGTGCTGCATTCAATCTAAACATTCTGAGTGTTAGTGCTCAGCTTATGCTACAGTGATCATTACCTTGACAGAGGTCATAATTTTAGAACCTAAGCATATAAATTTTGACTGAGAAATAGCATATGACACTGTTCTTAGAGAAACTAGTTGCTAACCCATGCGATGCACGAGCTAGTTAAATAAAAAGATAATTAATCAACCACATGGTTAAAAGAAAATCTAAAAGAACCACTAAGAGACTATTAATCTATTGTCAAAGAGTCAAATGACAATGTGGAAAACATTTCATAAATAACTTATTGATAACAGATATATAGAGAGGGGACTTTCGTAAATCATCAATGGAATTGGAGTCAACATCTCATTGCAAATGGAATGTAGCTCTATATTAAAACTAAAAGTAAAGTTTCAATCATTCTCTTTCTATAAAACATTATCAAAACTATATGTAGTTTACCTCGGTTTCAAATAGAAATTACTTGAAGAAACAACTATATCTATGTCCTTAGCACCATACATTTCCATCACATATTGCTGTGTCAAGCACGCCAACACAGTGAAGAAACAGTTACCAATACATGCTCTCACCAATCAAAGAAGTTGGAATGCTAAATTGTGACAATGCAGAAGATACCATTGCCATACCATAAAAAAGATTCTCTGTTTTGTCTTATTCAACTTCAATTCCATTACTCTTTCCACAAAATTGTAAAAAAATGAAATGAAAAAGCATGAAGTAAACTTTGACATCACAGCCACTAGGAATGTTGTCTTTGCTAAAAATTGGGGGATGAGGGTTCACACCCATCACAACTTGGCAACAAAATTCATTCCTCTGCTTCAAGTTCATAATTTCTGTAAAAGCCATAAAATGTTAAATACTATCCCAAGTTTCACTATTGCAACTGAAACCTTCGTGACTACTTGTTTTATATGCTTACAATTAATCATTAAATAGGAAGATAAATACTTGATAGATCTCATTTACCTACTTTGCCCAAGTGCTTCAACATCTTCCAAATATCCCTTTTTTTTTTTTTTAATTTTCTATTATTATTATATGGTACATATTCTAAATTACCTATGACATGGGTGTGATGATTAAAAAAAATAAAAAATACCTGAACTTGATATTTTTTTTCTTGAGATTGATTACCTCAATCCTATCTATGTCTATAACCTTGAGATTTTGGAAACCTGACTGAGCCATGTCTTTTAGTAGCTCACAGCCCAATCCATCAGCCCCTACTACTAACAATTTTGCATACTTTACAAGATCCTCACTTAAGTCTCAACTACCACCAATTAAAAAAAAAACCTAAAATTTTTTAACATATTTGAATAAGGATTAGACCCAAGAGGATTGAAGCTGAAAATTGATAAGAAAGAGCAGCACCATGTGGGGGTACCTTATTTGCCAATTAAGTCCATGAAATAAAAGAAAAAGAACTGAACCCATAAAATTTGAACGAAAAATAAAGACCCAGATATTATAAACTAAAGAAAATAAAAGTTACTTTAAGAAAGTGAGTGAATTTGAAGGAAAATTTAAAAGAAACATTGCCATCACATAACCAAGTATATGCTTTGAAGAGCATCCCAAAAAATAAAAACCTACACCTGAAAGGCCAGAGACAACCTTCATGACCTTCTACTTTGATCTATCATCATATAATCTTAAAATTTATAGAGGCTATTTGAGACTTAAAGATTCCATTTGTGGCACTGTGAAATGATAGCCTACCTTAATAAATAAGAATAGAATTGGTAAAGCAAATAATAGCTTCATAGATTTCATCCCATCCAGTGTAGAAATGATGTCCATTTTTCTTTTCAAATCCAAGGCTTTTATTCTCTAAAGATTTCATTGCATCTTCCATCTCTCCAACTTCATTTTATGATTATTGTCTCTGCTGCCTAATGAATTAAAAGAATAATCAAAATGTTTAGTCAAAAACCATGTTATATGTACAAAAGATTGCAAGACTTTTATTATTATTTATTTTATTTTACCTCATCCTCTTCATATAGGTTCAAAATTTTTGGTAGCACCAGACTCAATAATATAGTTGAAATTTTGTGGGTCAGTCTTGATGGTAAGCTCAGCAAAGCATCTGTACATTTGAAGTAGAATTAGAATCTTCGAATACCTAAATAATTGTCACCGATAACATCTACTAATGGGGAGCATCATGTGTGCTTGACCCCTCAAAAGCCTCTGGGTTGAAGACAGGAGAGTAGTATTTGTCTAGCACCTTCCTCTCTCCCATCCTTCAACTATTAAAACCAAGAAAATTTTCAAAATCCAACACCTAATTGTAATGTGTAAGACACAAACAAACACTAAATCATAAGAAACAATTTGTTAGTAATCTCCATCATTTAATCAAACAAAACACATCCACTCAGCTTATTTTTACCAGTCAGCATCTGATACCAAATATCCCCTCCCCCTTTTTTTTCATAAAGACAAGAGTTCAGTCAACATCCGATACCAAATACCCTTTTTTTTTTACAGAGAAAAGAGTTCAATAGTGATACACATTGTGATTTCTTAGAATGACCCAACAATTATGAACAATCGCATGATAACAAAGTCAATGTTTGGTACATGTTAGTCATATAACATACAAATGAATAAAAGAATTGAAAGTCGATGATTTCAAGTTTTTCATATCTCCTCTTAGATTCAATGTGACTATTTTGGTTCTCATTAAAATTATAAAATATGCAGATTGAAGTGGCTTTTCATTCTTCCTCTTATAGTCATGCTTCAGTTCCTCCTAGCACATAGACACCTAATAAATAAATAAAACATATATAAAAAAAAAATATGCTAGAGTTCCAAAGATTGGTCATTTGGTTGCATTTAGATAAAATATTAATAATAATAATAATAATGCAAAAGAGAAGAACAAACAATCTGTGCAAGAGTATAAAAATAAAACAAAAGAAAAAGAATCTGTCCAATACCAGAACAATCTCATATACATAATATTCAACTCCATGCTTCATCTAGTTGTGTCAGATCAGCAATTAATACAACAATCTCTTCATCAGTATTAGAGGGCATCGATCTGACAGTGGTAAAGGGCCTCGCATAGATCTCTCTCTCTCTCCAACTCTCTCTACACAACATATATTCATTACCAAAAAAAAAAGAATCAAAATTGAATCGCTGAAAACTATAACAGATCAAAAGGGCCTGAAACAAAATTGGAAAAGAAAATTAATAATTCCGTTGAAATTGCAACTCTAAAAACATACTTTCAAGAAGCTAAACTGCATAAAACACATGTAACTACCACTGTCAATATGGTTTATCATCAGAAATCAGACCAACTTAATATTACTTATGCAACAACAATAATTCAGTCAAGGAATCAACAAAAAGAAGCAAAGCCAATGAGCATTAAAAAACAAATATTTAGAAAGAGAAAGAAAGAGGGAAAGATTAGATACATGATATTAAGAGCATCTCACCTCCGTAATTGGGCCTGTGTCAGTAGAGATTTTGTGATGGCTATGATGGGTAACGAGTCAATCATTGGTGGGAGAGATGGCTATGGTGGACTATTAGGGATGCAAACAAACAACTTAGAGAGGTAGAGAGAACGGTTGGTTTTTATTAAGAACGATAAAATAGGCTGCCTTTCCTCTGTTTGGTTTCAATTGAAAAACTTAAATTCGGAGAAAAGAGAAAGGGGAAAGCAAGCATACCTGGTGAGTTGTCGCTGAAGGGAATGGTGGTGCGTTCTGGTATGAAGACCTCCACCATCGCATCATCTGCCAGTATTTTGCTGATTGATGCTTTTTAGGTTATCTTCAGTGCTTTGGATTCTCTTTCTCTCTCTCACTATGTCTTTTGAGTCTTTGCTTTGCTTTGGGATTTTGTTGGTCTACAAAAATGCAAATTGCCTTTGCTTAAGGAAAAGAAGACCCAATTTTATAGTTTTAAATATAACCTAAAAGAATCTAAAATAAAAAGAAAAACAATAGCGATGATGTGGAAAATTGTGAGAGCTTCAGAGCTTCGGTTATATATATATATATATATATATATATAATGTGGTAGGTTTAGTAAGATGGAAATCGTCTTACATAATTTGGTCAATGAAGATCATCCTTAATTAATATTTTATTTGAGAGTTGAGAGTATGAAAGGCATCACAAGATAAGGAAAAGGTCAAATGAGTGTGAGTTATCATATGGAGAAAACATGAAATGGGCCCATGATTTTTTAGCTAAGGACCAGTCTAAAGGTAGAGCCTAGGGCCACACATCTGACCCCACATAGTTGTGATTAAGGTTTTTTTGAGTAAATTCACTGTAAAAGTAAGAAACCTGCCTATCCTTCAACATTCACCGAGAAAAAACATAATGTATTGTGAGGAGTCAACATTAATATGAGAAGTTGAGAACCTTGTCTCCCTAAAATTTCAGAATTAAGAAAGGAGGGTGAAACTCATTAGCATGAGATGCACTATCAGGGAAAGCCTCAAGCTCTAAGGTGTATGTCTCGTGTCAGTCTTATACTAGGCCTTAGCCTCTATTAATCTGTCTCCCAAACTCAAGTCTTGGCATCACTTAGTCTCATAAGAATTACATAGTTTAAATAGCAGAAACGAAAAGCAAAATCCAGTTCTGTGTTCCCAACATAGGTATTTGAACCCTTTTACTGCAGGGTATAGAACAACCAAGGATACTGTGCATCTAGTGTAGTCTTTTGGTCATGCTTCCTACTTTGTCTCCTTTATAGTTTACAGAGTTTCTAAATTCTTCTTTTGTTATATATCATAGCCTCTTTCTAGAGGAGGAATAACCAATGACAAAACTAGTGGCAAAGCACCTAAGACTTAAGCAGGAAGCTGCACACTACCATACAAGCATAACAGCACATCTAACCATTCCACCTCTACGTGACAATTTATACAACACAGTGACACTAGAGACCATTGATTTTAAATTTCCACAGTTGGTTTTAAATTTCCATAGCATTCTAATCAACCAAACAGAAAAACCAAAAACCCAAGACAAATATTTTATGAAAAAAAAAAGGTACTAAATAAATAAAGAGTGGACAGTATACCGTCGAGGGTGTGTCAGGCGGCTGAGGGAAGGAAGGAGACTGAGGATGGCTGTGGTGGCTGTGTTGTTGGAGGTGGTGGTGTCGAGGGCAAAAGGAAAGGCGGACGGAGTGTGAGAGAGAATGAGGTTGTCCCTTTCTAGGTCGGAGCACAACTTTGTATTCCTTGAAACAATAAAGAAATCAGAACCAAGTCAAGATGATATGAATCAATACGTTTTCTTGAAAGCACACTTTGTCATTAAAAAATAAAGACATAAATAAAACTAAGAGGAAAGTTCAATACAGAAAAGTCTATGTTTTATAATTTATGTAAACAAAAACTTTGCAAACATCTCTATCAACCAATAAATGCAACCTCAAATATACATGCATGTTGTGAAGAATGAAGGATGTCACTTAAGTTAAATGCATAATGAATTTGAGAAGTTCTCAAGAAAATCCTTTATAGCACATACAGATACATTATGGTTATAAACAAACTAAGTCACTAAAGCAGTACCTAAAGCCATGTCTTTTGAACTCTTGACCTCTTTTCAATTATGGTTATAAACGAACTAAGTCATGTATAAACAATACAATCTTAGTTTGAGAAAAAACTTATTAAAAGATATTATAATATTGTATATATTTTCTATTATTAACCTATCTTCCCTCCTAATAATATAAATACCAAGTTTACTATTGTGCAGACGTCGGCCTTGTAGGGACCACCCGTCCACGAAAGCTCATCACTACAAAGCCACGTGTCCGTAGTGCTCGGTCTGGACTCATTGGCGCATCCTATGTAACCTACTCTATTCAGTCATATCCGGCAACTCCTCAAGAAACTCACCCCGCCGAGCAACAGACCCAAGTGTGAGGCTAGTTCCAATGACACTATCCCACTCACCCATCACCTAACACCCACTCCGGAACAACGGTATTGGACCTCTTTCTCCATTGCCTAAGGAGCACCCCTGTTGAGCAACAGACCCAAGTGTGAGGCTAGTTCCAAGGCCACTATCTCCACTCACCCACCACCTAACGCCCACTCCGGAGCAATGGTATTGGACCTCTCCCTCCATTGCCTAGGGAACACCTCAGCCGAGCAACAGGCCTCGCGGTGGACTTAGTTCCAAGACCACTGCCATTTCCCCGACTCACATTAAAAGCACCCACTTAGGAGACAGGACATTGGACCTTCCCCTCCACTGACCAGGAGAACCATTATGCAGTCACACCAACTTGATCTATAAATAGGCGAGGGATATACAGAGCAAGAGGTTGGCAACTTTGGGAAGA
The DNA here is from genome assembly GCA_032878915.1 of Castanopsis chinensis. Classification (NCBI taxonomy): domain Eukaryota; kingdom Viridiplantae; phylum Streptophyta; class Magnoliopsida; order Fagales; family Fagaceae; genus Castanopsis; species Castanopsis chinensis. Next base: position 66,119 of record JAVQMG010000123.1, on the reverse strand, counting down.
GAGGTGTAAGAGGGAACAGATAGACCTCACTAAGATAGAGAAATGGAAGAGGTGCTAAACGGAGGGAGACACTGAGGGGAGCTCAGGAATTGGGCTTGCTAAGTACAGGACTGCCCATTGCAGGAAACGTAAAAGCCCACCATACAAGTAAATTGTGAGCCCAGATACACGTTAGGCCCAACGAGCGCAATTGGGCGCGCACAACTATCAAATGTATTTTTGGCATATATCTTGTAACCTAACAATTTGACTAATCTACAACCAGTCAAATATCCATGACATTCAACTATTCAAGTACTCAAACTAGGTGCCCCCTCTCAAGGACAGAGTGTTTATTGCTTAAGGCAACTATATCAAAATGGAGGTCTATAACTCAACCAGCCACCATAGGACTCAACCTCCTTGCAATGATCAAGACTCAAGGATGAACCCATGCACTATTTGAAATTGGCTCCAACATGTAAAGCTTCCAGAAACCCAATTTCAAAGTTCAAACCCAACAAATCAAGGGTCACCAAGAGAGTAACTAAAGCCTAAAGGCTTATCTTTCTTATCAAAACAGAAAAAAAAAAAAAAAAAAAAAAAAAAAAAGAGTAACTAAGCCCCAGAAACCCAGTTGCATACACTGCCGTCCTCATAAAGCTAAATCTTTACAACCACTCAAGAGCACTTGTGGGCACCAATAATGCACTGTACTGTACATTTACAGCCAATCGAACCATGCTGCACATGACTTGAAATTTCTTGAAAGTGGCTGCTACTTGTGCCTCTTTGCATCTTCCCAGCAAGTTTCCTCAGCTTTCCAATTCTAAAATATTTGTCTACTTAAAAGCACAGATAAAGGTCTGATAGTGAGGGGCAACAAGCTAGTCCAGGGATTGAACTCACACAGCCATAACTGATTTATCACCAAATTTTATGTTTCTTATATAGGTAATTAACCCCACCACCACCCCCCCCCCATCCCCACCATTTTATTGATTATAACACAGCTCACACAGCCACAGAGAGAATTGAACCAACAAACTCAACCTCCAATCCTTATATAACAAGGGCCTTGGTCCAAGAACCACTAGGATTAGTGGCTGATTCCTTTACAGAAAACGAAGTCCATAAGTCAATTACAAGGTTATAAATTGTACTTGTTATGAACAAATTTCAAGATTAATACTTTTTTTTTCATAAGTAAAAAAGATATATATTCAAGAACACTACCTTATGCAGAAAAACATAAGGCAGAGAGAAAATTACAGAGAGATAAAATAAAGAAAAAAGGATAGATACTAATTACAAAGGAGAGAGCTAAGGAACATAGGGAGAGAATCACTAAAGATGAGTCCCTAAGCCCTAGATCAGTCAAATAGAGAGCCATTGAAAGAAGCCAATAGCTAGTCATCCAAACTTTCCATGTCCTCAAACGTCCTCCAATTTTGCTCCCTCCAAATACACCACAATAAGCACAATGGAACTAAATTCCAAATGCTAGACGAATGCTTTCCAAAATTCCACCAACCAAAGAGAGTATTCGCAATGGATCTTGGCAAGACCTGGGAATTCCCAAAAGATCTAAAAACCAAACTCCACAACTGATAAGCCTTACCACAATGAAGTAGCAAATGATCCACTATCTCCCCATTGCAACGGCACATAATACGCCAGTCAACAAAATCCATCCCTCTTCCCCTCAAATTATCGCTTGTAAGGATATTATCCCATACAGCAATCCACACAAAAAAAGAAACATGCTAAGAAGCCTTAACCTTCCAAACACCTTTCCAAGGAAAAATAATAGAAAAACTTATTATAAAATGATCGGATATCAAAATCCCCATTCTTTGTCAACTTCCATCGCATACGATCTCCGTTCACAGTGGGGATAAATTTGAACCCAAGGTACAGAGAAATTCATCCACACCACCCATTTCCCAATCATTTGGGCTTTGAATAAAATGAACGTCTCAGCTTCTCCGTTCCTCTATCCCTAACCGTTCAAGAGAAGAGGCCACCGATGCTTCTTTATTGGAAGCAATCCCATACACACCTGAAAAAGTCAAATAAAGTGGAGAGTCCCTACACCATTGATTTGTCCAAAGCTTAACTCTATTTCCCACCCCTACCTCAAACTGAGTATTTTTTCTAAATTCCTCCCAACCCATTCGGATACTTCTCCACAAGTCACACCTATGTACCCCTCTATCTAGCTTGGAGGTCCATCCCCCCCCCCATTCTTCCCCAAACTTTAGAGCTACAACCCTTTTCTAAAGCCTTGTCTCCTCTATCCCAAACCGCCATAACCACTTCCCTAGTAAGGCTTTATTAAAAGCAGTTAATCTTCTAACTCCTAAGCCACCATTTTTCAAAGGTGCACACACCTTGTCTCATCCCGCCAAATGTGTCTTGGAATCCCCCCGCAAGAAATCCCTTTGCAACCTCTCGATTTTATTGGCCACATGCATGGGAATGGTAAAGAGATATAAATAATAAGTAGGAAGACTAGATAATGTGCTTTTAAGAAACGTCAGTCTTCTACCTTTTGACAAATACTTCTTTTTCCATCCAGCCAACTTACGCTCAATTTTCTCCAAGATATGAAATAGTAGGAGACTTGTGGGATGCCCCCAATGACATACCAAATAGGTCATAGGCAAAGACCCAATCCAACAGCCCAAAATCTCTGCCAAGACATGGACAAGGACCTCCCTAATGGGAACCATCTCACTCTTTAGAGCATTAACCTTTAAACCTTTCATTGCCTAGAAACAAAGAAGAAGCATCTGAACATGTAGAATTTTCTCCTCATCTACATTACAAAACAGAATCGTGTCATCCGTAAACAAAAGATGCAAGACACATACCCCTCGACCCTGTCTACCATCAGCCCTAAAACCTCGAAGCAAACCAGCCACATTAACTCTTTTCATCATCTTATTGAAGACCTCCATCATAACTAGAAACAATATGGGAGATAGCGGGTCCCTTTGTCTCAATCCCCTCGAACTCCCAAAAAAATCAGTTGGAGACCCATTAAAAAAGACAAAGAATTGGACTGTAGATATGCATAAGCGGATCCACCTACACCACCTCACCCCAATCCCATTCTCTTCAACAAATCTAGAAGAGCCTCCCAATTCACCTGATCTCTTTCTCAATATCTAATTTATAACTAACCCCCGAAATCTTACTCTTCACCCTACTAACAACACAATCATTAGTAATAAGAACTGAGTCAAGTATCTGTTTACCACCCACAAAACTATTCTAAGACTTAGATATTGGCTGATCCAAAACCCCTTTTAGGAGGTTTGCCAAAACCTTAGCCAAAATCTTATAAACACTCCCCTACCAAACTAATAGGTCAAAAATCTCGAATATTAGAGGCACCATTCTCTTAGGGATTAAGGCTATGAAAGTTACATTAAGAGATTTTTCAAATTTACTGTGTTGATAAAACTTTTCAAACACAGCTAAGACATCTCTTTGCACAACTCCCTAACAATGGTGATAGAAAACCATAGAGAAACCATCTAGACTTGGGGCTTTATCTCCTTCCAACTCTTTGACAACTCGAAGAACCTCCTCCTTTTCAAACCTCCATTCATGCTAGGCCCTTTCCTACCCCTCTATCTAATCAAACTCCAAACCTTCCACAAAAGGCCTCCACTCCTCAGTCTCCTTGTACAAGTTTTTATAAAATTGTACAACTTGGTTTGACATCTCGGATTTGTCCTCATAAATGACCCCATTCAACTCCAACATACTAATATGATTATACCTTCTCCGAGAATTGGCCACCTTGTCAAAGAATTTGGAATTGTTATCTCCTTCCTTAATGCAAAGCATCCTCGATTTCTGTCTCCACGATACTTCTTCCAAAGAGAGAAGGTTCTGTATTTGAGATCTCATCACAACCCTCTCTTCTATTTCCACTTCAGAAAGGCCATACTCCCCTTCCTTAGCATCCAATAATTTCAAAGCCTTAAACAAGTATTTTTTCTGATGATCTACATTTTTCCAAACTCACTGCGATTCCATTGAATAATATATTCTTTCAAGTACAAAACTAGGAGTACCTGAGAATGAATATTGATTCCGTCAAGAATGAACCCTATCTTTGAACCCATTCGTCTTTAGCCACATGTTCTTGAACCTAAAAGGATTTTTCCCCCTTAATATCCCTCCTGCCTCCACTAATATGGGGAAGTGGTCTAAAATAGGACGGGGTAAGACCCTCTGGATCACATCCGAATAGTAATCCTCCCAATCATGAGAAACTAGAGCCCTGTCTATCCTAGACATCGAAGGCTAATTCGAACCACTAGACCATGTATAACTCCCTCCTTCCAATGGCAAATCTATCAAACTAAGCTCGTCAATGAACTCAGAAAAATTCTCCATACCCGGGGTAAGGTGTGATCCCCCCAACCGTTCACTTGGGAAGTGAACAATGTTGAAATCCCCTATGTAACACCATGGAACTTCCTAAAGTTGTTGAATTCCAATCAGCTCATCCCACATCTGCCCCCTCAAGTTATTATCATTCGGGCCATAAACTTGAGAACATGCCCAAATAAAACCATCCCTCATACTCTGCCACTATACTGATACAAAAAATTGACCCACCATTACCTCCAACATTTACTAAAGCCCTTCTATCCCACATCATCAAAACCCTACCAGTTGTCTGATCCGCATTCAAAGCTACCCAATCTACATAGGGACATCTCCATAAGCTACAAATCAACTGTCTGTCCATGCCTGCAAGCTTAGTTTCTTAAAGGCAAACTACATCACAATTCCACTCCCGTAATAAATTTCTAACTACCAAATGTTTCTGCAAATCATTCAAACCTTGAACATTTTAGGACACCATTTTTAACTTCATAAAAACTATAAACTCCCTACTACATCCTCAGTATTGCAGTCAAAGAAAACTCCCTACTACATCCTCAGTATTGCAGTCAAAGAAAACTATCTCCCATCATAATTAACCAAAGAAATCAAATTCCTCAGCTCCCTCTTCCTTTTATCCTTGAAGACAACTTTTCGATGGGCAACATATTTCCTATGCATCAGATTGCCAACCTCAATCTCTATCTCAAGCCTTTGTAATAACATAATACACATCTTCTTATGTTGACCCAAAGAAAGCCCCATCATGTTACTAAAACCTGGGAGTCTATGTTTCACCCAATTAGAAACATTCAAAGTGTTATCAAACCCCATCACCTTAGTATTACTATTCAATTTAACTGACAAAACCACCCCAGAGGATTAATAGTCATTAAGGGGGAAAAATTATCCACATCACCCAAGCCCTCATCTGCACTAACTTTTTCTACCTTAGTCAATTCCAACACTGACTGGGCAGCCTGATAAGAGGTGTCTATCCCCCGAGTATCATTTGCATAATTGACCCAACCACCTTCAACTCCACCCTGAACACCCAACTCCTCAATCCTAACTCTCGATGGACTTAGAACATAATTGGATAACACAAGACCTTAATGCCCTGTCACCCCTTGTATCTGGCTTCACCAGTGTGATTGGAGCCTCATCGGTGCGAGACCCAATAGAAATAAGACACTCAGCCTCCACCGAAGTCTTCGCAAGGCAACCCATATTCTCGGTTAGAGGAACATACATTATATCCATCCTCGAGGTGTGGATTAGAGCTATATCGACCCTATCCAGTGTCGCCGGTGAGTCCTCGGTGCAAAACCCATCGGGATAAGGACATTGGGTCACCGCTGATGCCCTCACGGGGTGACCTATCATCTCAGTTTGACCAGCCAAGCTCATCGCCGTCTTTGAGGATTGGTTTCGCATTGTGCTGGCCTTCTCCAGTGGCACTAGTGACTCCTCAGTGTAAGATCCACCAGCACCTATGGTGTTAACCTCCCTCGTACTCTCATCAAGGTGACCCTACACCACAACCTGAGCAACTGAAGCTTCGTGAGGTGCGTTGGACCTCGCCGATGTTTGGGCTTCATGATTTGAGGGTCTCAGGTTACCCATGGACGGGCTCACACCCACGTCCATCCTAATTAGGCCAGTGGACTCAAGAAGGCCCACTTGAGTGTTACACTCTTGGTCTGAGCCCACTACGGGATTTTTTACACTCCTATCCAGTAAGAATTCCTCAGTTCACATTCTTTTCCATAAACAGATTCATTCAAACTTGAATTGAAATTTAACGAAAATCTCCTTTTATTTCTTGGATTTGTCTTTCCGAATTCAAAATCCACTTTAATGCGCCGAGAACCCACATTTCTTCCTCCTAGAGTTGCCAGACCTGGTATGCTCACTGGCATTTCGCTCAACACCCTCTGTTCAATTACTAGGTTCTACTTCTCCCCCTTATTATCCCCTAATTGCAATTTCCCTTTATCATGGGCGCTTAACAGATTTGGCTGATTTTTGCCCCTGTCCTGCACTTGATGCCCACGCACCGTATCTGCAAAAGTTTTAAACGGTTGAACCCTTGAGTTATCCTTATGAAGTTGAGCTACAAATTTCGAGTGACCAAAACCACCATGCACATAGTTTTCGGGTTCCAACATCTTTAATTCTAACCCAAAAACCCTCCATCCATTCTTTGCTTGGCCTTCTAGAATAATATTGGACCTCACAGTTTTATTTCAGATTAATATTTTCCACAAATAATTTGTTTTCAATGATTTTCCACAGGTCATTTTTATAGTCACTCGCAGTCCTGAATGATTGAAATAAAGATTAATCTACGACCAATTACATGCCCTCTCACAATGCAATTGAGACTAAGACTACAATGTTTAATACAAAGCAGTACTTCATTATGCATCCATGAAATGTGATGTGTGTGAACATAGAAGTTATAAAAATCATTAGAGAACGTGGATATCTATTTTTAGGACATACCCCCTTGTGGTTTGACACAATTACAATTTAGTTCCACAAACTTTTTCAATTGTTAGATTTTGACTCTCTGAGGTGGTATGGACGAAATGAAATCGTGAGAAGTATTTTGAGTGGAACCCTAAACAATTTCATTTTAGTTCAAACCTTAAAAAATTAAATTTAGCAATTAAAAGTTTGTGGACTAAATTGCAATTGTGCCAAATCACAAGGACACGTAATACCCCTTTTCCTAGTAGATAAAATTATTAAAATATATAGAATAGTTTAGTGGTAAGCACTATTACCAAAATTTGAAGAAAATTAAATAATATTCTGATTAAACTTGCATTGAATCAGAAAGCCATGCCCTTTGTCATGCACAAGCAATGTGCACGATCCTGTACTTTCATCGGGTTTTGCCACCTCAATTCTTAACGTTGTATACAATCTTATGTAAACTCAAGCTTCTCTTTTTGTAAATCTTCTTTCCCTTTTAATATAAATCCATTTTCAGACCAAAAAAGAAAAGGGGGTTTATGCAAAGCTTTGAGTTTTAAACCATCTCCTAGGTGGAAAGCCACGCATCATACAATTAAATGAAAGTGGCACTTCAGCTCTCAACTTTCTATAGATTGTTTCTCAAATGCAAGTTGATAAATTTCCTTCACAAATGTAGATAGTTAAACAAGCCCTTCACAAATTATTACGAAAAAAAAAAAAGCTCCTCAATCTTTCTTAATTTACCAGTCTTTCTAGCCAACTGGTATGTCTCATCCTTTCCAAGGACAAGATCCACATCTAAACTTGTTATTGCAGATTTTTATTTGGTTATTAATGAATTGCAAAAGAGTTTCTAAGGAAGTCCTAACACATTTCTGCTCAAAATATGATATTTTATTGGTGAACAATAGGAAAAAAACACAAGTAAACAAAACTAAATTTCCTTCTTCGTAAAAGCTAGAGACTTAGAACTTATAGGGTACCTAAAGAGCATAAGAAAGGAACCGATGCCGTTGTGCTTAACAAAAGCCAATTAATCAAATCTCAAGATTTTTACTTGGGCAGGGTTAAATTAAATGAGGGACGAGCATCATTTTCTCTTCTTTGTGCGCACACACAAGAATGACCTCTTCCTAGCCTTGCTGCTGATCCTGCTACAACTTCAGCTGTAAAAAGGTAAAACCCCCACTAATGAAAATCACCATTCTAAATATTAAGATGCAAAGTTTTTTTTTTTTCGGATCTCACATTTGACCACCGACTAATGAAAAACATCAACTTTCTAAATAATCATTTGCAAAGCTATATTATCCAAATGTACATTATGACAGAATTAACTAGGTCTAAAAACTTCTTATGACAAAGTTTGGCAAAGTAGGCCTTTAACAACAACTAAGGGCTGTTAGTTGATTTCTAAACTACAATATCAAGGCAAAATCATAATACATCAAGTTGTAAATGCAGGACATGCCCCCATAAATTACCACTTATACACAATCAAAAAGCACATTTACTATAATCGATCAGTTGACCAAAACTCGTAACAATATGAAACTTCTCATGCAAAACTAATGCAATTTTTAAATTCTTTTTGGCTGATTTAAAACTACAACTATGCCTGATGAGAACCAACAAACAAATGATGAGAACCAGCAAACATTCAAGGATCTATTGCATGTACCAGTTGGGCCTATTACAAGAGCAAGATCCAAGAATATCAAGGAAGCACTTAATGGGCTAATTCAAGAGATTTGGGCTGATTCTAACGCAAGACATTCCAAACTTGGCCCAAAGGAAGATGAAGGCATAATAAATTTAATCCAAGCTATTGAGGGCTGATCTGGCTTAATTTGGAGTGATTTAGGGCGTTGATTAATGGTTGATTGACTTTCTAGCTCAATATCAGTTAATGGAGTTTTTTTCTTATTCTGGAGCTGCTGTTTCAGACTAAATTTACCTGAATTTAGGGTTTTTATTATTTAGCACTTTTTTTTTAGGTTTAAGTGGTTTATTTCCTTGTTTTTAGGTGCATTTAATGCTTTTAGGTCAAATCTGATTTCTGATATGGTTAGGTATCAATTAGGAATTATTTTAGAATATATTTTCTTGTCTGTCAAGTTTTATGGAGCCTTTAAATAGGCCCTTAAGTCTGTAAACGTTTTTTGATAGATTATTGAATAAAAATCAGAAAAGGTGAGGCTTTGCTCTTCCTTTGGTTCTTAAAAAAACTGTGAACTTATCAGGGATTCTTCCTTGTGGCGTTCAAACTTTATACCTTCGGTTCATGATTCATTTATAATTATTGGGTCAAGGTTTGTTACTTATACATTTGGTTCGCGTTTCACTTATAAACGTTGGGTCAGGGTTCAATAAAAAAATCTGAATTTTAGCATTCCTGGGTAAATATTCCAATATTGTTGTTGGGTCTCAAAGCGTGTCGATTGGGGTTCGCATCATTTGGTATCAGAGCACAAGTTCTAAAATCAGTTTTCTATCCCTTTATTTTCTTGTTTCCTGTTATCATCGTATCTTGCTCCTTTAGTGTTCTTCATTCATCGTTCTTATTTATTTATTTTTTTTTTTTTCGTGCACTAGGTTAAAATTGTGCACCCAGCTCCCAAAAAAAAAAAAAAAAAAAAACGTGAAAAAAAAAGGAAAAAAAAAGAAAAGAAAAGAAAACGTCATCAGAAAAGAAATAAAAAAAAAAAATCGTTTGTACTTCCAGTTCTCTCCGACCAAAATTTTGTTTTTCTTTTGTCCTCTTCCTTTGATTTAGTATTTCTGTCATATTTTGTTGTTGGTATTTGTTTAAACATTACAAGTCGAATTCCTTGATCAAGTTTATTAATTTACTGCAGAACTGAAAAGGAGGAGCTACGAGTGGAAAAAGGCAGAGAGTGTGAGACTAATATCGGGAAAAAGCCATTTTAAGAGTGAAACACAAGTGAGAGTGACATAATTTGAGTGCAAACACGTGAGGGAGTGTTGTGAGAAATTATTTTCTAACAATTTTCTGTTGTTTCAAAAAATATGTCTTCCAGGTTTGAAACATCAAATAGGGAAGGAGGGGAGGAGTCCTCCATCATTTTGCAGGCTATGCAACAACAATTTGAACGTATGAATGTGGTGTTTAATGAGATTCGGGATCGGATGGATAGGCAAGACACAGTTATTGTTGCATTGCGTGAGGAGCATCCCCAAAGAGGCCCTAATGCTAGAAGGCAAGAAAGGCGTGCTCGCATGGATGATTCTGATGACTACCACGAGGATGAGTTTGAAAATGAAGAAGATCAAGCTTCAATGAACAATGAGGGCAGGTTTGTGCCAAGGGGAGAAAGGCGTGGTAGAGGTTTTCGAAGAGGTCTAAGATGGCAGGATAGGACTGACAGAAACCTTGGAAATATAAAAATGAAGATACCAGCGTTCCAAGGGAAAAATGATCCAAAAGCATACTTGGAGTGGGAAAAGAAGGTGGAGTTAATCTTTGAGTACCACAACTACTCCGAGGAGAAAAAGGTAAAACTCGCTGCCATTGAGTTTACTGACTATGCTATTATATGGTGGGATCAATTTGTGTTAAACAGAAGGAGAAACCATGAGAGACCAATTGAGACTTGGGAGGAAATGAAGGCCATCATGAGGAGGCAATTCGTTCCTAGTCACTATAGGGACTTGTATCAGAAATTACAGAGTCTTACTCAAGGCTATAGAAGCGTGGATGACTACCACAAGGAGATGGAGATTGCCATGATTCGGGCAAATGTAGAGGAGGATAGAGAAGCTACCATGGCAAGGTTTCTGAATGGGCTGAATCGGGATATTGCCAACGTGGTGGAGTTGCAGCATTATGTGGAGTTGGAGGACATGGTGCACATGGCAATAAAGGTGGAACGACAGCTTAAAAGGAAAGGAACTCGGTCATTTCAGAGTCACTTGTGGCTAGGCGTGCTTTAAGTGCCCAAGTCAAAGAAGATGACATGGAACAACAAAGGGAGAACATTTTTCATACTAGATGCCACATCAACAATAAGGTATGTAGTATGATTATAGATGAGGGGAGCTGTACTAATGTGGCTAGCACTACTTTAATTGAAAAATTGAATTTACCTACCTTGAAACACCCTAGACCATATAAGTTGCAGTGGTTGAATGATTGTGGAGAGATTAAGGTAAATAAGCAAGTACTGGTTTCCTTTTCAATTGGGAGGTACAAGGATGAAGTACTTTGTGATGTTGTTCCAAT
>JAVQMG010000123.1:0-50000 GCA_032878915.1 Castanopsis chinensis | reverse complement strand
ATTCACGAGGTATTGAGACTCAACTGTTTATTCTAGCCGTTTCAGAGGGTATTTTGGTAATTTTAGAGGTTTTGGGGTTATTTTTGTCGTTTTAGAGATTTTGAGGCTATTTTAGTTAATTAGGAGGATTCAGAGCATTGGGGGGGGGGGGTTGGACATTTTGTTGTTTTGGCGGTATTTTGGTAATTTTTGGGGTAATTATAATCGTTTTAGAGATTTTGATGCTATTTTGGTTAACTAGGAGGTTTCAGAAGAGGGGGGGGGTGAGTGTTGGACATTTTGTTGTTTTAGCGGTATTTTGGTGATAGAAACACCACCAAAACAACCGCAGCACCCCCAAAAACTTTCAAAATGACCAAAACGCCCTAGAAACCTAAAAAATAAGCACAATACCGTCAAAACCTCTGAAAATGACCAAAATATCCCCAAACTAATCCAAAATACACTCGATCTTTTAGATTTTGAAGGTATTTTGGTCCATTTCTTGTTGTTTTTCTCATTCTAGAGGATTTTAGGGACTTTTCCCCACTTTAGTAATGTCGAGGGATATTTTGTAATCATTTTAGATGTTTTGGGCGTTTTGCTCATTTACAAAGCATCAAGATTTGACTGCTTATTCTAGCATTTTCAGGGATATTTTAGCCATTTTAGAGGTTTTGGGGTCATTTTTGTCGTTTTAGTGACTTTGAGACTACTTTGGCCCATTAAGAAGTTTCGGGGGTTTTATTGGGGCATTTTGCAATGTTTGGGGTATTTTGGTAATTTCGGCGATTTTGGGAGTATAGTGGTCATTCTGGTAATTTCAAGGGTTTTTTTTTTTTTTTGTCAAAAAAATTATTTCACCCATGAGATTTACCAAAAATATTAAAAACCCTATAAATACCCAAAAACCTCTAAAATGACGCCCGTAGAACAGCTAAAATGACTAAAATGCACAACGAATCTCAGAAATATCCTGAAACCCTAAAAAATGACCAAAACGGGCAAAACAGCCATAATATCCTCGAAAACTTGTAAATGATCAAAATACCATTGCAAACTCAAAAATAAGCACAATTTAATTGAAACCTCTGAAAATGATTGATATAACGCGAGACTAAGCCAAAATACACTAAATTTTTCAGATTTTGTAGGTATTTTGGTCGGTTTCAAGTCGTTTTGCACAGTCTATAGGATTTTAGGGCATTTTGCTCATTTTAGCAATGTCGAGGTACATTTTTTAATCGTTTTAGATGTTTGGGTCAATTTGGTCATTTACAAGGTAGCGACACTTGACTGCTTATTCTAGCCGTTTCAGGAGTATTTTGGTAATTTTAGATGCTTTGGGGTTATTTTAGTTCTTTAAGAGATTTTGAGGCTATTTTGGTCAATGAAGAGGTTTCGGGGGATTTTTTTTTGGACATTTCGTTATTTTGGCGGTATTTTTGTGATTTTAGGAGTATAATGGCTATTCCAAGGAATCCAAGGGTACCTTTTTTTTCACCAAAGTAAAAATTGTTTTACCAGTGAGAATTACCAAAGTATCAAAAAAACCAATAAATACACCAAACCTCAGAAAATGACCCCTTGGAACTGCCAAAATAATTAAAATGCACCCAGAACACTAGACATTGACCAAAACGCCTCCAAAATGACCACAATACCCCCAAAAGCTTCTAAATTGACCAAAACACCTTCGAAACCTCAGAAGTAAGCAAAACACCATCGAATCCAGCGAAAATGACCAAAATACCCCCAAACTAATCCAAGATACACTCGATCTTTTTTAATTTAGGGCATTTTCCCCATCTCAGCAATGTCAAGGGGTATTTTTTAATCATTTTAGACATTTTGGGCATTTTGGTCATTGACGAGGCAACGAGATTTGACTACTTATTCTAGCCTTTTCTCTGGTATTTTAGTCATTTTAGAGGTTTTCGGGTTACCTTTGTCGTTCAAGAGATTTTGTGGCTATTTTGGCCAATTTAGAGGCTTCGGGGGTTTTTGTGAATATTTTGTGGTTTTGGGGATATTTTGGTAATTTTAGGGGTATAGTGGTCGTATTAGTGATTTTTGGGGTATTTTTTTGTCGGAAAAAAATGTAATTTACCGGTGACTGTCACCAAAATATCAAAAAACCTTTAAATACTCCAAAACCTGTAAAATGATCCCAGTAGAACAACTAAAATGACTAAAACGCATAGTGAACGTCAAAAATATCCAAAAACCCTAGAAAATTAGTAAAACGCCCCCAAAACGGCCATAATTGGAACCCCAAAAAGTAGCAAATTACATCCAAAAAGTCTAAAAATAACCTAAATAGGACTAAACTAAGTCAAAATACCCTAAACTTTTCAGATTTCGGGTGTATGTTGGTCAGTTTCATGTTTTTCGCAGTCTAGAGGATTTTAGGGCATTTTGCTCATTTTAGCACTGCCGAAGTGTATTTTTTAATCATTTTAGATGTTTTGGGCATTTTGGTCATTCACGTGGTATTGAGACTCGACTGTTTATTCTGACCGTTTCAGGGGTATTTTGGTAATTTTAGAGGTTTTCGGGCTCTTCTAGTCATTTTTGAGATTTTGAGGCTGTTTTGGTTAACTAGGAGGTTCCAGAGGGTGGGGGAGTGTTGGACATTTTGCTGTTTTGACGGAATTTTGGTGATTTTAAGAGTATAGTGGCCATTTTAGCGATTTCAAGGGTATTTTTACCGGTGACTACTACCAAAATATCAAAAAACCTATAAACACTCCAAAACCTCTAAAATGATCCCAATAGAACAACTAAAATGACTAAAACGCACAGTGAACGTCAAAAATATCCAAAAACCCTAGAAAATTATTAAAACGCCCCCAAAACGGCCATAATATCCCCCCCGAAAGGTTTTTAATCGACAAAAATATTGTTGGAACCCACAAAAAGTAGCGAATTACTTTCGAAAAGTCTAAAAATAACCAAAATAGAACTAAACTAAGTCAAAATTCCCTAAACTTTTCAGATTTCGGGTGTATGTTGGTCAGTTTCATGTTTTTCGCACAGTCTAGAGGATTTTAGGGCATTTTGCTCATTTTAGCACTGCCGAAGTGTATTTTTTAATCATTTTAGATGTTTGAGGCATTTTGGTCATTCACGAGGTATTGAGACTCGACTGTTTATTCCGGCCGTTTTAGGGGTATTTTGGTAATTTTGGAGGTTTTCGGTCTGTTCCAGTCGTTTTTGATATTTTGAGGCTCTTTTGGTTAACTAGTAGGTTTCAGAGGGTTGGGGGGGGGGGGGGGAGGTGTTGGACATTTTGCTATTTTGACGGCATTTTGGTGATTTTAAGAGTATAATGGCCATTCTAGCGGTTTCAAGGGTATTTTTACCGGTGACTATTACCAAAATATCAAAAAACCTATAAATACTCTAAAACCTCTAAAATGATCCCCATAGAACAACTAAAATGACTAAAACGCACAGTGAACGTCAAAAAAATCCAAAAACCCTAGAAAATGATTAAAACACCCCCGAAATGGCCATAGCATCCCCAAAAACTTTTAAATCTACAAAAATATTATTAGAACCCTAAAAATAAGCAAATTACATTTGAAGCCTGTAAAAATAACCGAAATAGGACTAAACTAAGTCAAAATACCCCAAACTTTTCATATTTTGGGGGTATATTGGTCAGTTTTAAGTTTTTCGCACAGTCTAGAGGATTTCAGGGCATTTTGCCCATTTCTGCAATGTCGAGGTGTACTTTTTAATCATTTTAGATGTTTGGGGCATTTTGGTCGTTCACGAGGTATTTAGACTCGGCTGATTATTCTAGCCGGTACAGGGGGTATTTTGGTAATTTTGGAGCTTTTTGGGGTAATTTTAATTGTTTTAGAGATTTTGATGCCATTTTGGTTAACTAGGAGGTTTTAGAAGGGGGGGGGGGTGTTGGACATTTTGTTGTTTTAACGGTATTTTGGTGATTTTAAGAGTATAATGGCCATTCTAGCTATTTCAAGGGTATTTTTCTGTAAAAAAAAAAATTATTTTACCCACGAGAATTTCTAAAACATAAAAAAAATATCTAAAATGACCCCTTAGGTTTGCCAAAATGACTAAAATGCACCTCGAATGTCCAAAGTTCCCCAAAACCCACTAAAATGACAGAAACACCACCAAAACAACTGCAGCACCCCCAAAAACTTTCAGAATGACCAAAACGCCCTAGAAACCTAAAAAATTAGCACAATACCGTCGAAACCTCTGAAAATGACCAAAATATCCCCAAACTAATCCAAAATACACTCGATCTTTTAGATTTTGAAGGTATTTTGGTCCGTTTCTTGTTGTTTTTCTCATTCTAGAGGATTTTAGGGACTTTTCCTCACTTTAGTAATGTCGAGGGATATTTTGTAATCATTTTAGATGTTTTGGGCGTTTTGCTCATTTACAAGGCATCAAGATTTGACTGCTTATTCTAGCATTTTCAAGGGTATTTTGGTCATTTTAGAGGTTTTGGGGTCATTTTTGTTGTTTTAGTGACTTTGAGGCTACTTTGGCCCATTAAGAAGTTTCGGGGTTTTTTTTGGGCATTTTGCGATGTTTGGGGTATTTTGGTAATTTCGGCGATTTTGGGAGTATAGTGGTCATTCTGGTAATTTGAAGGGTTTTTTTTGTCAAAAAAATTATTTCACCCATGAGATTTACCAAAATATTAAAAACCCTATAAATACCCAAAAACCTCTAAAATGACGCCCGTAGAACAGCTAAAATGACTAAAATGCACAACGAATCTCAAAAATATCCTGAAACCCTAAAAAATGACCAAAACGGGCAAAATGGCCATAATATCCTTGAAAACTTGTAAATGATCAAAATACCATTGCAAACTTAAAAAATAAGCACAATTTAATTGACACCTCTGAAAATGATTGATATAACGCGAGACTAAGCCAAAATACACTAAATTTTTCAGATTTTGTAGGTATTTTGGTCGGTTTCAAGTCGTTTTGCACAGTCTATAGGATTTTAGGGCATTTTGCTCATTTTAGCAATGTCGAGGTACATTTTTTAATCGTTTTAGATGTTTGGGTCAATTTGGTCATTTACAAGGTAGCGACACTTGACTGCTTATTCTAGCCGTTTCAAGAGTATTTTGGTAATTTTAGATGCTTTGGGGTTATTTTAGTTCTTTAAGAGATTTTGAGGCTATTTTGGTCAATTAAGAGGTTTTGGGGGATTTTTTTTTTTGGACATTTCGTTGTTTTGGCGGTATTTTTGTGATTTTAGGAGTATAATGGCTATTCCGAGGAATCCAAAGGTACTTTTTTTTTCACCAAAGTAAAAATTGTTTTACCAGTGAGAATTACCCAAGTATCAAAAAACCAATAAATACACCAAAACCTCAGAAAATGACCCCTTGGAACTGCCAAAATAATTAAAATGCACCCAGAATGTCCAAAGTACCCCAAAACACTAGACAATGACAAAAACGCCTCCAAAATGACCACAATACCCCCAAAAGCTTCTAAAATGACCAAAACACCATCGAATCCAGCGAAAATGACCAAAATACCCCCAAACTAATCCAAGATACACTCAATCTTTTTTAATTTAGGGCATTTTTCTCATTTCAGCAATGTGAAGGGGTATTTTTTGATCATTTTAGACATTTTGGGCATTTTGGTCATTGACGAGGCAACGAGATTTGACGAAATGGCGATGCCAACCAAAAGGCGACACGTGGCATATGCCTCGAGGAAACAAATCGACACGACCAGTAACTTACGAAAACATGACATGTGGCGCGCTTTTAAAAAAAAATAGAGAAAATGAATGAAGAGAATTATATGTATGTATACAAAAATGGTAGTCTTCTTGGAAAGCTCATCCCAAAACTTGATGATATACTGGATGACCCCTGGACGAGGGGGCAACTGATGAGTTGTGAAAGATGATTTACTCCAGATCGTCCATGGTCATCCATATCAGTGGTCCTCATTCTTGGGAAACCACAAGGACGAGGATACCGTCCATGGCCGTCCATACCAATGGTCGTCCATAGGGAAGCACTGGGATGAGGCTACGGCATAATAAGTAAGACAAGCCTTCCATGGTCGTTCATACCAAGGGTCGTCCATAGGAAAGCGCATGGACGACCCACAACACTTTGAAAATTACCAAATATAATTCCCTCCCTCAAGTGACCATGGATTAAGCTTCCAAGGCACAAGCAATACCTAGGTTTGCTACTGAGCCCTCCAATGAGGAGTTTAACCGTCGACAACAGTTACAGAAGGATGGAATGTAACTCTCGTGGCGGTTGTGGAAGTTACCCTTAATTCTCTGATTTCTTGAGAAATAGGAGAAGTTGCGAATCGAATAACTATTTTTGGGAAACTATATAAACGCTTTTTTAGACCAAACAAAGGGGTGTTTTTTACAATTCCTAAAAAGTCAGAACTCAAAAATTTTAGAGAGAAAAACTAACTTTGCCATCTAAGGGTTATTGGCCGGCAACCTCTGTCACCTTTGATTACTTTTCTTTCTTTTTTAGGCCAGTAGACCTTGGAAATATAAAGCATCCAACCTACTAATTTTCTTTGCATCATCACTTGCTTTAATGGTCAAGAATGTTTATCTCATGCTTGTCTTTTTGTCCATACCGTATTGAAAGTGTTTAATTCATGTTTATGATATCTTGACGGTGGGTGTTCTAGGCACATGACTAGAGATAAATCGCTCTTCAAAATTCTCAAGGAGAAGGAAGACGGCTATGTGATATTTGGAGATGGTAGCCATACACATGTTCTTAGAAAGGGAACTATTGATATTCCAAGACTTCCTTTGTTGCCCGAAGTTCTTTACATTAAAGGGGTTGAAAGCAAACTTGCTAAGTGTCACCCAAATTGATGGAAAAAATACATGTTTATATCGCATACAAAACATACGCATCGAAAAATTAACAGATTTATTTCATTCGCAATTGATAACATGTACTATGTAAATTTTAGAATACAAGAACAAAAAAGTGTAACTTGGTGAGGTGAATTTCAAAACAAAGATTAGAAGTACTTGGGAATAATTTTAATCTTCACTCTAATTCCACTAACACCCAAGAAGTGTGGTCTCTCAATCAGTTATATGTGTTTGTTCAAGAGAGAATTAGAGAGCATCCAACACTTACATACAAAACATTTCATGTTCTTATATGATCTTAATCAAAAACCACTTATATGAATTCTATTATTAAAACCCCTTAATTAAAATTCTGTATGTTTCTTTTCTTGGGCTAAACTTTTGGGCCATTCCAATTAGGCTCTAGTATGTGGCTTGGAATGGGACTAAAAGGGAACACATAAGACTCTAGCTCCAATGGGTCTTGGCCTTTTCTACCAACTCTTGACATATCCAAAGTTATTATTAATTATATCCAATACCACTATATAAATATAATTGCACTGTAGGCCTTATTAATAAATTATATCCCATGACTTTATTATACATGCGAACCCTTCATTAAAATATTTGCAGTAATACAAAGTCATGAATATAGACTGCCACTTTGAAAATTACTACATCTTAATCCTTGAGTACTCGGTTTAATCCTTATGTTATTCAACATATATTTATGAAATCTAATCATAAATATATACTTTAGTAACTCCTTACTATAGTTGTTGGGCCCAACATTCAAAATAACCAAACCCATTAAACTTATCTCAAAGGAATATTTCATATCTCCGTTAAAAGATTATGGATTCTATCTTAAGAATATATGTTCCATCAACACTAAATGCGGCTGTCCAACATATTGAAGTTTTGATCGTGACTTATAGATCTCACTCCTGATATATCAAAGCAACCTACACCTCATGATCGGGTCCATTATTCTCTTAGGATTTAGAGTTGATGTAAATAGGAGTCGTGAGATTTATTATTCATTTGACAGTCATTAGGAGAATAATAAATCTCACAGCAGTCCAGTTCAATATGTCTTAACTCTTAAAAGATAGCAACATATCAACTAAAAGTCTCCACTTCCATGATCATGACAAATCATCTTAGTTGATATGTTGTAGTCTTCGCAAATGAAATGTCCAATTTTATCACTGACTACGAACTAAAATTTTGAGTTTACAAAAAACTTGTGATTTATATCTATTGTGACTTTTCACATAAATTACATACTATGCATCTCACGGACTAAGCTTAGGGGTATGGTATGATAACAGTACTGGGTGACAATTTCTTGATCCAAGTATTCCAACAAAAACTTTCTCAACCTTTGGTAAGACTCTTCCCAATCCTTGAATATTTGTAATAGCCTTTTGTTTCGCATCCCATATCTTATAGTAAGAAAGCTTATGATCATAATACTTCGCTTTAATGAAGTCTCTGAGGTGACCAATTGTTGTCTTGTGATTTTCTTGTAATGTTGGAATAAATTCTACTGCAAGAAAATTAGAATCCATCATTCTACCATCAAAGGCCGTTCCAAGGGGTATACAATTGTGAGGACTCCCATAAGATGTGACCATCCATAGTCTATTAAGTTTATGCTTCACAATTGCCTCAACGTAGCACTTGCATGACCCATCCATGCATTTCATAGGTAGTTTACTTTTGGTCGGCCTACTAGTCATAAAGTTTCTATTATGCTTTGCTACGTAAATTGTTAATGCATGCTTCACGGCCTCTTTATTCATGAAAATCAACCCTGTACGAAAATTCATGTCCACATTCCAAGAAGAAGCAAATGCTAGCTAAACAACTTCAAGATCAACCATATTTTCCCAAGAATTTTCATAAAATGATGAGGCAGGAGGTTTATAAACGGGGATTGTATTTGTTACATGTTGAACTCTAATAGTAGCATCTGCATCATCTTCATCACATTGAACCATATCATCAACATGAGGATTGGGAGTAATTTCATGGTCATCAACACCCATGTCAAAGTCACCTTGCTCGATCCTCTCTTCGTACTCATCTCTATCATCAAGATCTTCACCATTAATGGTAGCATGATCAACACAGTCTTTGTCTTCATCTCAACTACTAGAAGTGTAGAGGATTCACCTCAATGTGTACAAAATTGATCTTCATATCTATTGCCAACTTCGCTCTTAATTGTTGCTGGTGTCTCTTGAAAAGGGGGTGTATAGCCTCCCAATGTGATGTATCGATCATCTAGGACTGCAAACTGTAGAGATGTAGTTTTTTGTACAATTTCCTCTACGCCAACTTCCGCACGCGGCTCCAAAGTGACGTACAACTCAAAATTTGCTACTTGTTCCCATGTCTGCATCTTGTTAAACATGATCTTCACATGTTTGTCTTCTATTATTGCCATATATTTGTAATTAATGCATTGATTGAGGACTTCATGTGGAGAACAGAAAGTAATATGTATGTCATGCAAAGTAGGGTTCACTTGTGGCTTTTCCATAATTTTTATCTTCAAATCATGCAGATTTTTAGCTTACGACGTATCATCATATAATAGCATTGGATACTCGGACCTTGAAATGGGAATCCATCATAAGGGTTAGCATTACTACGGGGTCCATCTTATATATATTTATATGGATCATAGTCAACCTATAGATCATCAAGTGTAATTGCGTTAGTGACAAATTTATGACTCTCAATCAACATTAATCACAAACTTTGTGTATGAAATACCAACAATACTAACCTCAACCAAAATTGCATATACTCACCTTAGGTCACATACAAAAATAGTCATTACCTATTTCATATTCTTTTAAAATTCTAAATCATTCTAGGGGCATGACTTTTAAAACCCATTCAAATAAGTTATGATGAACAAAAATATTATACCAACTAGTTATCCATTGAAATCTCTGTTACAAATCTTAAAGAAATATCTCTTGAAATAATTAATGCTAAAAACACTACAAATACAATTTTAGGTATCAAACTCCTAATCCATTTCATACCCATGGTAGAAACCTAAAAGTACTAAATATTCCTAACAATTGATCCCAATATTTAGTACTAAACATTCCCAATAATTAATCACAATATTAATGTAGGGGCACAAAGTAGGCCCTCGGCCCAAATGTGTGACCGGGCCGGCCCAAGTGGCCTTTACAATAGAATTTGTAGAGAATGGGCTTAAAGCCTAGACTTCTTGGGGCTCTAAAAGGCTATGGGCAAGGGTTAAGTCCGTTGCTGGCGTGCTAGGAGTTGAAGGTGCGTCTTTGCCTCTCCTCGGACGTGGTTCGAGAAGCTTATATCCAGGCCTTCCTTCTGTTATCTAGGAGGAGGGAGAAAGAGTGAGTCTTCTTCTTTCCTTGGAGAAAATCCGGATCCCACTCCAATGGTTCCCCCTTCTCTATTTATACCTCCCATTCCTGGCTCCCATCTGTCTTTTCCCTGAAAATGCTCCCCCATGCCTGTCAGACTGTCCGCCGTCCCCTCAGATATCATTTCTCAATTAATGCGGCCAGACGGGTAGGTGAAAGGCCTTTAATGCGGTGGCGGCCGCTTTATGCAGTGTACGTCCCTCTTGTCCCCCTCCTCGGCGTCCCGTTGATGCGTGGGACGACTCGCTGAGCTTTAGGAGTCTTTCCCTAGACGACATGCTATGCTCCTCGGACCAGGGTCCTTTAGTCTGAGGAGACCTTCTCCTCGGATCAGTACATATTCGGCTGACAGCCTGGTCGGCGGGCCTTTAGGCCCCAATTTTAGGAGGCCCTATCCACGACTCACAGCCCCTTTGGCGAAGTCCCCATCCTCGGACCAGGCCCTAAGCCCACACGGTATTTTGACACTTTTACCTCCCATAATAGCCCCTTAAAAAGTCGTTTGACTCCGATCCGAGGAGGCAGATGGGTTTTTGATCTATGAATCTCTCTCCCACGTGACATTTAAATCGTCACATGTGCGGAGCCCGCCCGCGCCTTCTGGACAAGTCTTTGACGCTTCGTTATACGCAACGCCTGCATTAATTGCACTGAGTAACTCCCTGTCGCGCACGTTCAACGGTGAGATGGGGATCCTGCGGCTTGGATTCGTCCTCGAAAATTTGAGCGGGATGTTTCCCATGAACTGCCGCTCCCCAATCATATAAAACGCTTCGGTAGTCGCGATGCTCTCCATTTCTTCTAAAAGCAAACCTGTCGCAGAGCTATCCAATCTCTCACTCTCTCTCTCTCAAGAAGTTCCCAAAGTACGCACGTTCTTTCCCTCTGTAAGTTTCTCTTCTTCCTAACTCTTTCCCCCTTAGTTACCAGTTTTCCTTTCCTTCCTTCGCGAATCTTTGTCTCGAGCTTGTGTTCCATGGGTAGGTGTGTTTAGTGGATACGGCCTCCGGCATGGAGGGATTCCGGGCCAAGTATCGCATCCCTTTTGATGTAGATCTGAAATACTGTCCCCCAGGGGCCATAACGGACTCTAGGAAAGCGGGGCAGGTCGTCATCCCGATAATCGCCTTCCTAGAGGGTGGGATGACACTCCCCATGAAGGACGTGACTAGGGAGTACCTCCACAACCATAGGTTATGTCCAGTCTAGTGTACACCCAACGTCTTTAGGATTTTAGGCTGCGTCGATGCTCTGAACGAGCAAATGGGCCTTCACCTCACGTGGCACGACGTTGTCTACATGTACGAGTGCCACCGGATGAAAGACGCAGGCTATTACCTCAAATTGAGGTCTAGCGCGGTCCGGCTCATCTCCTGTCTGCCCAAGTCTAATAAAGGCATGAAGGACGATTATCTCATCGTCTCTTAGAGGTGGCATGACGGCCTCCATTGCCCAGTGAGGGAGGGACACCTAGGTGTGATTCCCTAGGACTTAGGACTTTTTGTTTACGCAGTTTTCCCCTTTTCAATTCTCTTGGTAGTTTTGCTGTCACTAGATGTTTTCTCCATTTGACTCACTGCGAATGCCTAACCATGTTCGGTTCCTCTGCTCTCTTTCTTGCAGATAAGCAGCACACGTCTTCTCGTTTGGGGGACGTCAACATCTCAGACCTCAACAAGGTTCTGAGATCCGAGGTTTTCGTGAACGTCGACCTGCAGGTGAGGGCTGCCCACCTTATATTGGGGTACGAACCCATCTCCAAGGTCTTTGGTGAGGTCGACGACGCTATTCTTGCTGGTCACCGAAGGCGAGCGATAGACGTACACTATCCAGAGTTTCTCGCACCCCGTGCTTTGCCAGACGTGCCTTCCACCATCCTGTACGGCCAACTTGTTGAAGCTATCCCTTTGGCCGCACAAGAAGAGGACCAGATCATCCGAGAAGGGTCCGCGGCTTCCCCCTCATCCCTAGGCGACGAGATTGATAGGTTCTGCCTAGAGGAGGCAGAGAGACCGTTGGGGAGCCGCGTGGTTAACATTTCTGACGAGGAAGATGGAACCTCGGACAGGAACTCTGGCATCGCGGGGTTAGTTATTGCCCAGCCAGAGGACTCCTCCGAAGAAGTCGACGACATGACGTCTTTACAGGATCTGTTTGCCAGGAAGAGGGGGGTCCTAGCCTCCAAGGGTGATGCCTCTAGGTCCCAGCCAAGAATGCTCCCACCTCCGCCACCCCCTCCTGCCGACCCACTCCCTCCTCCTCCCAACGTTCCAAAGAAAAGGAGGAACGAGAATGAGGAGGCGGACAGAGAGAGGGAGAAGAAGCAGAAGCACCAGAGGTAGCTACAGCAGCAACAGCAGCAGGCTGCTAAAGGCGGCTAGCGAGCCTCGTCCGTTGAGAGCAGGGAGATCCGCGGGCAGGCTGAGGTCCGCCGAGGGGATTCTTGCTGGTCCCCCGCTCTGGAGGTGGACGGAGCTCCAGTGTCCCTCTAGGCGAGCATCAGGGACTTTCAGAGAGGTCACGCCTCCCACGTGGCCAACGCCTTGGAGCAGCCCCTCCTCTTGCCTAGGGACATGGAGGACCTGGGGAGGATGGGTCGAACGCGCCTCTTCCTCTCACTTAAGAGGAACTTAGGTCTGGTAAGCACCAAACGTTTGGTTTACTATTGTCGTCACAGTTCCCATGCGCGCTAACTTTAGTTTAACATGCTTCTGTTGGAATCCTTTCCGCAGGCTATCCAGGAGGCCTTCGCTGCCGACGCGATGGTGGATCACTACCAAAACCAGGTCGACGCTGAGCAGGCGGCAAAGGCCGAGGTTGAGAGGGAGCTGACCTGCGCTGAGGCAGAGAAGACCGACCTGGCCATCAAGCTAGCCTCGGAGCAGAATGAGAGGAAAAGTCTTGATGTGGGGCTAAAGACGGCCACGGCGCAGGTGGAGGCCCAACGCAAGCTCTTGCAGCAAAGGGACGAGGCCTTGGCCAAGGCGGGGTAAGAGGTCTCGAACCTAAGGAAGGAGCTTGCGCAGGCCCAAGAAGCGGCTCGCACCATCAGGGAGATGGTGGAGGCTGCTACCAGGGCCGCTTTCAATGAGGGGGTCGAGGCGACTGAGAACTGCCTGACCGAGGAGTTAGGCGAGCTGTGCAGGGAGTACTGCCAGCAAGTTTGGGCCAAGGCCCTAAATGCTGCCGGAGTCCCTGCCTGCTCCGAGTTGAGGGCAGCCGAGAAGGTTTGGTATCCCGAGGATATCAGGCTCGTCGAAGACGCTTCTTCAACCCTGGTCGCCCCCGAGATTGCGGCCCCGACGCAGCCCCACTCCTCCTAGGAGCAAGTCCCGCCCCCCGAAGGGGTTGTCGTCCCTAAGGAGGGGTCGGGCGAGCCTGACGGCCAAGTCCTGCCTCCGCCTAAGCTGAAGGACAAGGGAAAGCAGGTCCAAGACCCATCTGAGGTCACGGCAGAAGAAGCAGAAGGTCAAGCTAAAGAGACCCACTTTAAGCCGGCAAAGGAACCCCCATTGAAGATCAAGGGGTAGGCGGGCTCGGGCTCGGGCTCCCTTTGTCACTTCGCGCAGACTTTCACTCTCGTCGGCTATTTTTGTGTAGTTTTTTGTGTTTTGTTTTGTTTTTTTTTTTTTTTTTTTTCCTTGTACTTCCTTATTCTAGCTTTGTCTCAAACAGCTTATTATTCATGGATTTCATTATCTTACCTTTATAGTGTGACTTCTTGATGCATTATGTTTATTGTGATGTTGCATGTATTATTGCGCCATGTGTTGCATGTGAACGCTAAGTAATTCAATATCCAAGGCGGAAGCTTAGTGCCCATGGGTGTGTTTGAACTTAGGATAGGCGCGGCCCTACTATAAAGGCATTTCAACCCCTAGTTAGACTGCGTGTAGGTCCCTTAGTTTAAAATGGGTAGTATGTTAAATCCTCCCAAGTCAGGAGGTCCAAAGGCCTAACACCGAGGGCCTGGCGTAGTTTAAGTTGATATCAATTCTCAACGAAAGAATGAACTACGTGTTAATAGGAATTGGAACTGTGTTAAATTTTCCGAAGGCAGAAGGTCCGAGGACTTGGCTTAGCCCTAGTTGACATTAACACTTAATAAAAAATTGAACCGTGTTAAATTTTTCTAAGGCAGAAGGTCCGAGGACCTGGCTTAGCCCCAGTTGACATTAATACTTGATAAATAAATTGAACCGTGTTAAATTTTCCCAAGGCAGAAGGTCCGAGGACCTGGCTTAGCCAAGGTTGACATTAACACTTAATAAATAAATTGAACCGCGTTAAATTTTCCCAAGGCAGAAGGTCCGAGGACCTGGCTTAGCCAAGGTTGACATTAACACTTAATAAATAAATTGAACCGCGTTAAATTTTCCCAAGGCAGAAGGTCCGAGGACCTGGCTTAGCCAAGGTTGACATTAACACTTAATAAATAAATTGAACCGTGTTAAATTTTCCCAAGGCAGAAGGTCCGAGGACCTGGCTTAGCCAAGGTTGACATTAACACTTAATAAATAAATTGAACCGTGTTAAATTTTTCCAAGGCAGAAGGTCCGAGGACCTGGCTTAGCCAAGGTTGACATTAACACTTAATAAATAAATTGAACCGTGTTAAATTTTCCCAAGGCAGAAGGTCCGAGGACCTGGCTTAGCCAAGGTTGACATTAACACTTAATAAATAAATTGAACCGTGTTAAATTTTCCCAAGGCAGAAGGTCCGAGGACCTGGCTTAGCCAAGGTTGACATTAACACTTAATAAATAAATTGAACCGTGTTAAATTTTCCCAACGCAGAAGGTTCGAGGACCTGGCTTAGCCAAGGTTGACATTAACACTTAATAAATAAATTGAACCGTGTTAAATTTTCCCAAGGCAGAAGGTCCGAGGACCTGGCTTAGCCAAGGTTGACATTAACACTTAATAAATAAATTGAACCGTGTTAAATTTTCCCAAGACAGAAGGTCCGAGGACCTGGCTTAGCCAAGGTTGACATTAACACTTAATAAATAAATTGAACCGTGTTAAATTTTTCCAAGGCAGAAGGTCCGAGGACTTGGCTTAGCCAAGGTTGACATTAACACTTAATAAATAAATTGAACCGTGTTAAATTTTCCCAAGGCAGAAGGTCCGAGGACCTGGCTTAGCCAAGGTTGACATCAACACTTAATAAATAAATAAAAGTGACAAAGACCAGCATAGTGACAATTATCGTGATGCAATAAAATCCCAGTACAGGGCGCTCATGTTTTTCATTAATAATAATACCTTCGGAGGTTATTTACGATCCAGGGTCGTTTTACAAGTTTTTTTTCCAAGTCGGCGAGATAGTATGACCCTATGCCGGCTACTGAGGTGATGCGATAGGGTCCTTCCCAGTTTGGTCCCAATTTTCCCCACGATGGGTCCCTAGCAGTCCCGACGACTTTTTTCAAAACTAGGTCTCCCAGAGCGAGAGGCTTGGATCGTACGCGGGAGTCATACCCCTGCTTGAGCTTCTGCTGGTAGCAAGCTAGCCTCACCATAGCGCTTTCGCGCCTTTCTTCCACCAAGTCCAGCCCCTTCAGCAGCGTGTCGTCATTGGCGTCTGAGGTGAAAGACTGCGCCCTCATCATCGGGAAACCCATCTCCATCTGGATCACGGCCTCGGCGCCATACGTCATCGCAAAAGGGGTCTCCCCCGTGGACTTTCGCGGCGTGGTTCGGTAAGTCCACAGCACGTGTGGTACCTCATCCACCCATCTACCCTTCGCGTCATCCAATCTTTTCTTGAGTCCATTGACTATCAACTTGTTAACCGCTTCAGCCTGGCCGTTTCCCTGCGGGTAGGCTGGCGTGGAGTACCTGTTTGTGGTGTCGAAGTCCCCACAATACTCCCTGAAGGCTTTGCAGTCGAACTGCAGTCCGTTGTCGGAGACCAGAGTGCGCGGGATCCCAAATCTGGTGATGATGTTCTTCCAGACGAATCTCTTTGCGTCCACATCCCGGATATTTGAGAGTGGTTCGGCCTCCACCCACTTAGTGAAATAGTCCGTCCCGACGAGCAGCCACCGCTTGTTGCCCACCGCCCTCGGAAACGGTCCCACTGTGTCCAAGCCCCACTGCACAAACGGCCAAAGGCTGACCAACGGGTTAAGAACGCCTCCCGGTTGGTGGATGTTGGGCACAAACCTCTGACATTGGTCGCATTTTCTTGCGTACTCCTGCGCCTCCCTCTGCATGTTCGGCCACCAGTACCCCTACGTGAAGGCCCTGTGAGCTAGCGACCTTTTGCCCGTATGACTACCGCAAATGCCTTCGTGCAACTCCTCCAAGAGCTGCTCCGTCTCTTCCGGGTGTACACACAGTAGGTAGGGTCCCAAGAACGAGCGCTTATAGAGTTTCCCGTCCTCGGATAACCAGAACCGAGGAGCCTTCCTACGGATCTTGTTGGCCTTGGACTTTTCCTCCGGCAACGTGTCGTGTTTAAGGAAGGACGCTATGGGGTCCATCCAACTAGGCTCTGTCCTGACTTGCTGGATCCGGATGGCCTGACATCCCGGGCCGGCTGGACTAAGCAGGTCCTCAACAAGAATGACCCGCGGGAGGCCCTGTGCCGAGGAGGTCGCGAGGGTGGCCAGCGAATCTGCGTGGGTGTTTCTGCTTCTGGAGACATGCGATAGGGCGAAGGATTCGAACTTGGCCTGCATGTGCTTGGCGCATTCTCGGTTCCCTGGCCTCCAACTTCCCTTCCACTTCGCCGACCACAAGCAGCGAGTCTGAGAATGCTCGCACTGCCTTTCCCCCCATTTTTCGAACCATGTCCATTCCCACCAGCAAGGCTTCATACTCGGCCTCATTATTAGTAGCTGGGAACACTATCCTTAGGGACTTTTTAATGACGACCCCATCCGGAGATCTCAAGACTATCCCAGCACCTAAACCTCTCTGGTTGGAGGCTCCGTCTACATACACTTCCCAGACCGGAGGCTTTTCGCACGACACTGTGCCAACTTGCTTTCCCCCCAAGCTACCTCCTCCTAGGCCTTCTTCCGGGGAAGGCTCAGTGAACTCTGCTACCAGGTCGGCCAGGACTTGCCCCTTGACAAATGTACAAGGCAGGTACTTGATATCGAAGGCCCCCAAAAAGGTTCCCCATTTGGCGATTTTGCTGGAATAGTCGGCACTCCGCAGCACGGACTTAAGCGGGAGTTGGGTCAACACGACGACCGTATGAGATTGGAAATAGTGCGGGAGTCGGCGTGTCGCGTGCACTATGGCCAGAACCGCCTTTTCCAACGGTAAGTACCGGACTTCGACCTCCTGCAGGGACTTGCTCATGTAATAGACTAGCCTTTGTATACCTTCGTCGTCCCATATCAGAACCAGGCTAACGGCGTGGGCGGCCACGGCTAGGTATGCAAACAGCACTTCGTCTGGATCAGGGCGGGACATAACGGGTGGCCGAGAGAGGTATTCCTTCAACTGCTTGAATGCCAAGGAGCACTCCTCCGTCCATTCAAATCCCTTCCACTTGTTCAACAGCTGGAAGAAGGGTCGGCATCTATCCGCAGATCGGGAGATGAACCTACTGAGGGCAGCCGTCATTCCGGCCAGCTTCTAGACCTCCTTCGGGTTCCGAGGCGATTGCAGGTTACAGATTGCGGAGATCTGTTCGGGGTTGGCCTCAATACCCCTGTGAGTAAGTATGTAGCTCAGGAATTTACCAGACCCTACTCTGAATGAGCATTTGGAGGCATTCAGTCGTAACTTATGCTTCCGCAAAGTCTGGAACGTGCTATCCATGTCGGCCACATGGATCGATATGGCCTTGCTCTTTACAACCATGTCGTCCACATATACCTCGATGATTTTTCCCAATTGTTCCTCGAACATCCGGGTCATCATCCTCTGATAGGTAGCCCCTGCGTTTTTCAGACCGAAGGGCATCACCTTGTAATGGTAGTTACCGGTGGAGGTCACGAAAGCAGTTTTCTCCTGGTCCTCTAAAGCCAAAGGTATCTGGTGGTACCCCTGAAAGGAGTCCAGGAAACTCATACGAGGGTGGCCAACCGTCGCATCTACCAGTTGATCTATGCAGGGCATCTAGAAAGGGTCCTTGGGACAGGCTTTGTTGAGGTCCGTGAAGTCTACGCACACTCTCCACTTCCCACTCTTCTTCTTCACCACGACTGTGTGCGCCAACCATTCGAGATAGAACACTTCTTTGATAGCCCCAGCCCTTTTGAGCTTTATGACCTCCTCCTTCACGGCCTCGGAGTGCTCCGCGGAAGAGCGCCAAGGAGGCTGCTTCTTCGGCACTGCCGCCGGGTTAACGTTCAGATGGTGGTATATGAAGTTTGGGTCGATTTTAGGCATCTTATGCTCGTCCCATGCAAACACGTTGAGGTTCCCTCTTAGGAACGCGACCAACTCTTCCCTTTCTTCGGTCGGCAGCTGAGCCCCGATCTGGAAGAACCTCTCTGGGTCGTTGTCTACAAGGACCCTGTCCAACCCCTCACACGCGGGCTCCTCTGCCACTGTCCCTCTAGTGGTGGCAGAAGAGGCTAATTGCTATGAGGTCGGCGCAACCGGAGCCGAGGGTTCGGGGTCCGGCTTGCGCAAAACTACGGCAGTCAGGCACTGTCTCGCTGCGGTCTGACTCCCAATAATTTCCTCGACTTGACCGCCGAAAGGGAACTTCACCTTGGCGTGGAGAGTGGAGGAGACAGCCTCTAGGGAGTGCAGCCAAGGCCTCCCCACAATGGTCGTGTAAGGGGAGTATGCGTCCACCACGATGAAGTCCACTTCCACCACTGCCGGACTTGACTGTACAGGCAACCTGATCTGCCCTTTGGGGATCACTACCTTTCCCTCGAAGCTTATGAGTGGCGAGTCGTACGCCGAGAGGTCCTCTTCCCTCAGGTTCAGCCCCTTGTATAGGTTGGGGTACATGATGTCTGCGCCGCTTCCTTGGTCCACCATTATCCTCTTTACATCGTAACCTCCGATCCTTAGCATTATGACTAGGGCGTCATCGTGGGGCTGGATGGTCCCTTCCTTGTCCGCGTCCGAGAAGGCCAGTATGGGCGGCTCATTGCCCTTAATCCTTTTCGGCTCGGAGCTAGAGCCCTCTGCATGGGCTCGCGCCACAGTCATCCCCTTGGCAGGGCGCGAGCCGGTCCTTCCAAGAGCAGCAAGAATGACGTTGATGGTTCCCAGAGGAGGCTTTAGGGCATGGTGGCCCTAGCTTGCCAGCCCAGGGTGTTCTCTCTGCCCCTCATGCTAGTGCACGAACTGTCTCAACTTTCCCTCATTCATCAACTGTTCTAGGTAGTGCCGTAGGCTCTTGCAGTTCTCAGTCGTGTGGCCGTTCTCTTGATGGTACTGGCAGTGGAGGTTCTGGTTACGCTTCGCAGGATCACCTGTTATTTTGCTGGGCCACCTGAAGTAGGGCTCGTGGCGGATTTTCTCAAACACCCGCTGTATCAGTTCACGGAATACAACACCGACCATCTACGATGTCGCCTGACGAGGTTACCCCACGAACTCCCTCCTCGGCCTACTGTTGCTGTACCTATCCGACCTGAAATCCCTTCTCTCTTGAGGGATAACCTTCGCCCTGGCCTTCACTTGCAATTTGATCCTCCTCCACCCGCGTGTACTCATCAATGTGGTCCATGAGGCGACGCACGCTCTTGACAGGCCTTCTGGTCAGCGACTTCCTCAAGTCATGCTCGTTTGGAAGGCCGACCTTGAAGGTGCTTATGGCAACTTCGTCGAAGTCCCCATCAATCTCATTGTACATCTCCCAGTATCTGTCGGTATATGCCCTGAGGGTCTCCCCCTCCTTCATGGCCATGGACAACAGCGAGTCTAAAGGCCGAGGGATCCTACTGCATGTGATGAACTACGAGCCGAAGGCCCTGGTGAGCTCCGCGAAGGAATCGACAGAGCCTGCCTTCAGGCCGTTGAACC
This sequence comes from Castanopsis chinensis, assembly GCA_032878915.1. Classification (NCBI taxonomy): domain Eukaryota; kingdom Viridiplantae; phylum Streptophyta; class Magnoliopsida; order Fagales; family Fagaceae; genus Castanopsis; species Castanopsis chinensis. The sequence continues at coordinate 29,754 of JAVQMG010000123.1, read as the reverse complement.
ATCTCATCGCGACGGGTCCCAGGCTGGAAGGGAAGACCTTGCACATCAGGGTCTCATTCTTCGAGTGCACGGCCATCCTCTGGCTGAAGTGGCTCACGTGTTCTACTGGGTCCGTCCTTCCGTTGCAAATTGTGAAGGCTGGCTGGGTAAACTGCCTTGGAAGTTTTCCCTTCTCAATCCTCCGAGTGAAGGGTGACTTGGAAATCTGGAGGAGCGCCCTGCTTAGTGCATTGTTGGCCAAGCCACGGGAGGACGCCTTCTTATCTTTAGGTTGGCGATGGTGTTCGTCCTCCTGGAAGAGGACTCGCCAAGGGGGGTCCTCGACCTGAAACTATCGGAGCCACTGCTAGCATCCTCTGAGGAATGGTCTGAAGGGGATGGCGTGCGTCTTCGTTTCTCCCATCGCAGCTTCCTTCTCAGATGGTCAGTCTCCCTTTGCAGGGACTCAAAGCTTTTTTCGTGGGAGGTTCTACTTCCATCACGTGCATGGCTCCTCCCGCGCGTATGTTCAGTGCGCACGCTGGCTTCGCGCTCTCCCTCCCGCTCTAATCGCGCAAACTGGTCCTCGCACTGGGACCCCCTGGACTCCGCATGGTGTGAGCTTGAACCTTCCATGATACTTCCAGTCCCCTTTGTCAAGGCTTCCCACAGACGGCGCCAATTGTAGGGGCACAAAGTAGGCCCTCGGCCTAAATGCATGACCGGGCCGGCCCAAGTGGCCTTTGCAATAGAATTTGTAGAGAATGGGCTTAAAGCCTAGACTTCTTGGGGCTCTAGAAGGCTATGGGCAAGGGTTAAGTCCACTGCTGGCGTGCTAGGAGTTGAGGGTGCGTCTTTGCCTCTTCTCGGACGTGGGCCGAGAAGCTTATATCCAGGCCTTCCTTCTGTTATCTGGGAGGAGGGAGAAAGAGTGAGTCTTCTTCTTTCCTTGGAGAAAATCCGGATCCCACTCCAATGGTTCCCCCTTTTCTATTTATACCTCCCATTCTTGACTCCCATCTGTCTTTTCCCTGAAAACGCTCCCCCATGCCTGCCAGACTGTCCGCCGTCCCCTTAGAAGTCATTTCTCAATTAATGCGGCCAGGCGTGTAGGTGAAAGGCCTTTAATGCGGTGGCGGCAGCTTTATGCAGTGCACGTCCCTCTTGTCCCTACTCCTTGGTGTCCCGCTGATGCGTGGGATGACTCGCTGAGCTTTAGGAGTCCTTCTCTGGACGATGTGCAACGCTCCTCAGACCAGGGTCCCTTAGTCCGAGAAGACCTTCTCCTCGGATCAGTACATATTCGGCTGACAGCCTGGTCGGCGGGCCTTTGGGCCCCCATTTTAGGAGGCCCTATCCACGACTCACGGCCCCTTTGGCGGAGTCCCTGTCCTCGGACCAGGCCTTAGGCCCACACGGTGTTTTGACACTTTTACCCCCCACAATTAATTTTTTTTTAAACCTAGCATATTATTAATCACAATATTTACACTAACAAAAAAATATATATATATTCCCAATATGTTGTAATAACATAATTAATCACAATATTTGGTACTAAATATTCCCCCAATACTTATATTCCCAATAATTAATCACAATTTTAATTTTTTTTTTTTTTAAAAACCTAGCAAATAATTTAATCACAATATTTACACTAACAAAAAATAAACAAATATTCCCAACATGTTGTAATAACATAATTAATCAAAATATTTGGTACTAAATATTCCCAATACTTAATCACAATATTAATATAAAAAACTTAGCAAATAATTTAATCACAATATTTACACTAACAAAAAAAAAATATTCCCAATTTGTTGTAATAACATTAATCACAAAATTTAGTACTAAATATTCCCTATAATTAATCATAATATTATTATTTTTTAAAAAAAACTAGAAAATAATCACAATATACTAACAAATAAATTAATCACGAATATATATAAAACATTACCTGTGAGAGAGTGTTGTTGAGGTGAGTGTTATGTGAAAGGGTGTGAGAACTAAGGAAAGTTGTGAAGTTGTGATTGAATGAAGAGAGGGTGTGAGAGTTGAAGAGACTGAGTGAGAAGGGTAAAGGGAAAAAAGGTCCCAGCTGGGACCCACATGCCACACATGGAGGGGCTGGTGACCATTCATAAAAATCGAGTTCATTAGACTTAATTTTCATTAAAGAGAAATCGAGTCTAATGGACTCAAGTTCTATATCCACGTGGCTGAAAAAAAGCATGAAACAGTGTGACTGGTGGGAACCCCCTATAAATCGAATCTAATGTACTTAGTTTCTGTGTAACAAACCCAAGTCCAACAGACTTCATTTTAGTGACTAGAAACCAAGTCCATTATACTCAATTTGCATGCCTACGTGAGCAATTTGTTCACCTCAGCTGCTAGCACAATAAGAAAATCAAGTACACTATACTGGATTTATAACCCCAAAATCGAGACTCGCACTTTTGAGTTGTTAGTCAACAAAATAGTTTCAAAACTGTGCTAACTAACAAAATAGTTTGGCTTTTAGTGTGAGTTTGGATAGCACTGAAGGGTTGGGCATTTGGTGTTTTTCCCTAGGTCCCGAGCATAGGACCTGCAACTACAGAAAAATGCAAATTTTGCTTTAAAACTGGGTCCCACGACACTATTTACATATTAAAAAATTATTTTGCTATAGTATTTTCTGTAATAACTTTTCAGCAATAAGCAGTATCCAAACAGATGCTTAGTGTTATTTTCTAAAACAAAAAATAAAAAATTGGGGTCTCTTTACTCCCTCATTCAAATCAAACCATCGGACTACTCACCCAAACACTCTCTACCTCATTTTCCCTCACTCTTGTCTCTATACCCTCACCTCTCGGACTGCCTACCACTGTCCTCTCCACTGCTGGCCCAACAGTCCTCCGACAACCTCATTCTCCATCACTCTCCCTCACACTCGGTCAGCCTTGTCTTCTACCGCTAACACCACCACCTCCAACAAGACAGCCACCATGGCCATCCTCAGTCTCCTTCCCTCCCTTAGCCGCCTGACACATCCCTGATAGTATCCCTTCCCCTGCCTCCTGTATATTTATTTTTTACTGTATTACTGTGAAATTTACTGTCTGTGAAGCTCATAATCGCGATGAAAAAGCTATTGTTTAGTTGTTACTCTAGTTCATTGATGTTAGATTGGCATTGATGCGAACCCCAATCGACACGCTTTGAGACCCAACAACAATATTGGAATATTTACCCAGGAATGCTAAAATTCAGATTTTTTTATTGAACCCTGACCCAACGTTTATAAGTGAAACGCGAACCAAAGGTATAAGTAACAAACCTTGACCCAATGATTATAAATGAATCACGAACCGAAGGTATAAAGTTTGAACGCCACAAGGAAGAATTCCTAATAACTTCACAGTTTTTTTAAGAACCAAAGGAAGAGCAAAGCCTCACCTTTTCTGATTTTTATTCAATAATCTATCAAAAAACGTTTACAGACTTAAGGGCCTATTTAAAGGCTCCATAAAACTTGACAGACAAGAAAATATATTCTAAAATAATTCCTAATTGATACCTAACCATATCAGGAATCAGATTTGACCTAAAAGCATTTCCTAATTGTGCTATATCAGTCATTTCTCGAGGTTGCGAATGCATTGTGCCTATTTTTGAGTTTGCAATGGTATTTTGATCATTCCCAAGTTTTCGAGGATATTATGTCCGTTTTGTGGGAGTTTTAGTCATTTTTTAGGGTTTTAGGATATTTTTGACATTCATTGTGCGTTTTATTCATTTTAGCTGCACTACGGGGGTCATTTTAGAGGTTTTGGGGTATTTATAGGTTTTTTAATATTTTGGCAACTCTCATGGGTGAAATAATTTTTTTTGACAAAAAAAAACCCTCGAAATCACTAGAATGAACATTATACTCTTAAAATCGTCAAAATTGCCAAAATAGCCCCAAAACCACGAAATTTCCAAAAAATAACCCAGAAACCTCTTAATTGGCCAAAGTAGCCTCAAAATATCTAAAACGACTAAAATGACCCAAAAACCACTAAAATGAGTTTTGCCCTTGAAAATGCTAGAATAATCTGTCAAATCATGAAGCCTCGTAAATGAGCAAAGTGCCCAAAACACATAAATGATTATAAAATAACCCTCGACATTACTGTAGTGGGGAAAATTCCCTAAAATCCTCTAGAATTAGCGAATCAACTTGAAACGGTCCAAATTACCGTCAATATCTAAAAGATCGAGTGTATTTTGGATTAGTTTAGGGGTATGTTGGTCATATTTAGAGGGTTTGCCGGTATTTTGGTTATTTTTGAGGTTTCAACGGAGTTTTGCTCATTTTGAAAGTCTTTGGGGGTGTTGTGGTTGTTTTGGCGGCGTTTTTGTCATTTTAGTGGGTTTTGGAGCACTTTGGACATTCGAAGCGCACTTTAGTCGTTTTGGCCGTTCTATGGGGTCATTTTAGAGATTTTTTGATGTTTTTGAAATTCTCGTGGGTAAAATAATTTTTTTTTTCACAAAAAAATCCCTTTGAAATTGCTAAAATGGACATTGTACTCTTAAGACCAAAATACCACCAAAAAAGCAAAATGTCCAACCCCCCCCCCCCAATGCTCTGAATCCTCCTAATTAACCAAAATAGCCTCGAAATCTCTAAAACGAAAAAAATAACCCCAAAACCTCTAAAATTGCCAAAATACGCCCTGAAATGGCTAGAATAAACAGTTGAGTCTCAATACCTCGTGAATCACCAAAATGCCCAAACATGTAAAATGATTAAAAAACACATCTCGACATTGCTAAAATGAAAAAAATGCCCTAAAATCCTCTAGACTGTGCAAAACAACGTGAAACTAACCAATATACCCCCGAAATCTGAAAAGTTTAGGGTAGTTTGACTTAGTTTAGTCCTATTTTGGTTATTTTTAGAGGTTTCGAAGGTAATTTTCTTATTTGTGAGGTTCCAATAATATTTTTGTCGATTTGAAAGCTTTTGAGAATATGATGGCCGTTTTGGGGGCGTTTTAATAATTTTCTAGGGTTTTTCGATAATTTTGACGTCCATTGTGCGTTTTTGTCATTTATTTTGTTCTATGGAGATCATTTTAGAGGTTTTGCAGTATTTATATGTTTTTTGATAGTTTGGTAATAGTCACCGGTAAAATAACTTTTTTTTTTGACAAAAAAATACTTCTAAAATCACTAAAATAACTCTCGACATCACTATAGTGAGAACAATTCCCTAAAATCCTCTAGAATGAGCAAATCAACAAGAAATGGTCCAAAATACCATCAAATTCTAAAAGATCGAGTGTATTTTGGATTTGTTTGGGGGTATTTTGGTCATATTTAGAGGGTTCGACAGTATTTTGCTTATTTTTGCGGTGCCAACGGAGTTTTGCTCATTTTGAAAGTATTCGGGGGTGTTGTGATTGTTTTGGCGGCGTTTTTGTCATTTTAGTGGGTTTTGGAGCACTTTGGACATTCGAAGTGCACTTTAGTCGTTTTGGCCTTTGTACGGGGTCATTTCAGAGATTTTTTGATGTTTTTGTAATTCTCATGGGCAAAATAATTTTTTTTTGACAAAAAAAATACCTTTGAAATCGCTAAATGGACATTGTACTCTTAAAATCACCAATATACCGCCAAAACAATAAAATGTCCAACCCCCCCCCCCCCCCCCACGCTCCGAATCCTCTAAGCAAAATAGCCTCTAAATCTCTAAAACAACAAAAATAACCCCAAAACGTCTCAAATTACCAAAATACCCTCCAAAATGGCTAGAATAAACAGTTGAGTTTCAATACCTCGTGAATGACCAAGATGCCCAAACATGTAAAATGATTAAAAAATACCTCTCGACGTTGCTAAAATCCTCTAGACTGTGCAAAACAACGTGAAACTAGCCAATATACCCCCGAAATTAGAAAAGTTTAGGGTAGTTTGACATAGTTTAGTCCTATTTTGGTTATTTTTAGAGGTTTCGATTGTAATTTTCTTATTTTTGAGGTTCCAATAATATTTTTGTCGATTTGAAAGCTTTTGGGAATATGATGGCCGTTTTGGGGGCGTTTTAATAATTTTCTAGGGTTTTTCGATAATTTTGACGTCCATTGTGCATTTTAGTCATCTTAGTTGTTCTATGGGGATCATTTTAGAGGTTTGCCGTATTTATAGGATTTTTGATAGTTTGGTAATTGTCACCGGCAAAATAATTTTTTTTTTCGACAAAAAAATACTTCTAAAATCACTAAAATGACCATTACACTCCTAAAATTACCAAAATATCCCAAAAACCTCAAAATATTCAGAAAAACCCCCGAAGCCTCTAAATTGGCCAGAATAGCCTAAAAATCTCTTAAACGACAAAGATAACCGGGAAAAATTTTAAAATTACCAAGATACTTTTGAAACGGCTAGAATAAGCTCTCAAGTCTTGATACCTCGTAAATGACCAAATTGACCCCAAAATCTAAAACGATTAAAAAATGCACCTCTACATTGCTAAAATGAGCAAAATGCCCGAAAATCCTATAGACTGTGCAAAACAACTTGAAATCGACCAAAACACCTCTAAAATCTAAAAAATTTAGTGTATTTTGGCTCAGCTTCATGTTATATCAGTCATTTTCAAAGGTTGCGAGTGCATTGTGCTTATTTTTGAATTTGCAATGGTATTTTCATCATTTACTAGTTTTCGAGGATATTAGGGCCGTTTGGGGGCGTTTTGGTTATTTTTTAGGGTTTTAGGATATTTTTGACATTCAATGTGCATTTTAGTCATTTTAGCTGCCATACGGGAGTCATTTTAGAGGTTTTGGAGTATTTATTCGTCTTTTGACATTTTTGTAACTCTCATGAGTGAAATAATTTTTTTTGACAAAAAAAAAATCCCAAGAAATCAATAGAATGGCCACTATGCTCCTAAAATCGCCAAAATTACCAAAATACCTCCCAAAACCACAAAATGTCCAAAAAATAACCCCGAAGCCTCTTATTTGGCCAAAGTAACCTCAAAATCTCTAAAACGGCTAAAATGACCCCAAAACCACTAAAATGACCAAAATGCCCATGAAAATGCTAGAATAAGCTATCAAATCATGAAGCCTCCTAAATGAGCAAAGTGCCCAAAACATCTAAAATGATTATAAAAGACATTACTATAGTGAGAACAATTCCCTAAAATCCTCTAGAATGAGCAAATCAACAAGAAATGGTCCAAAATACCATCAAATTCTAAAAGATCGAGTGTATTTTGGATTTGTTTGGGGGTATTTCGGTCATATTTAGAGGGTTCGCCAGTATTTTGCTTATTTTTGCGGTGTCAACGGAGTTTTGCTCGTTTTGAAAGTATTCCGGGGTGTTGTGGTTGTTTTGGCGGCGTTTTTGTCATTTTACTAGGTTTTGGAGCACTTTGGACATTCGAAGTGCACTTTAGTCGTTTTGGCCTTTGTACGGGGTCATTTCAGAGATTTTTTGATGTTTTTGTAATTCTCATGGGCAAAATAATTTTTTTTTGACAAAAAAAATACCTTTGAAATCGCTAAAATGGACATTGTACTCTTAAAATCACCAATATACCGCCAAAACAATAAAATGTCCAACCCCCCCCCCCCCACGCTCTGAGTCCTCTAAGCAAAATAGCCTCTAAATCTCTAAAACAACAAAAATAACCCCAAAACGTCTAAAATTACCAAAATACCCTCTGAAATGGCTAGAATAAACAGTTGAGTTTCAATACCTCGTGAATGACCAAGATGCCCAAACATGTAAAATGATTAAAAAATACCTCTCGACGTTGCTAAAATCCTCTAGACTGTGCAAAACAACGTGAAACTAGCCAATATACCCCCGAAATCAGAAAAGTTTAGGGTAGTTTGACATAGTTTAGTCCTATTTTGGTTATTTTTAGAGGTTTCGATTGTAATTTTCTTATTTTTGAGGTTCCAATAATATTTTTGTCGATTTGAAAGCTTTTGGGAATATGATGGCCGTTTTGGGGGCGTTTTAATAATTTTCTAGGGTTTTTCGATAATTTTGACGTCCATTGTGCATTTTAGTCATCTTAGTTGTTCTATGGGGATCATTTTAGAGGTTTGCAGTATTTATAGGATTTTTGATAGTTTGGTAATTGTCACCGGCAAAATAATTTTTTTTTTCGACAAAAAAATACTTCTAAAATCACTAAAATGACCATTACACTCCTAAAATTACCAAAATATCCCAAAAACCTCAAAATATTCAGAAAAACCCCCGAAGCCTCTAAATTGGCCAGAATAGCCTAAAAATCTCTTAAACGACAAAGATAACCGGGAAAAATTTTAAAATTACCAAGATACTTTTGAAACGGCTAGAATAAGCTCTCAAGTCTCGATACCTCGTAAATGACCAAATTGACCCCAAAATCTAAAACGATTAAAAAATGCACCTCTACATTGCTAAAATGAGCAAAATGCCCGAAAATCCTATAGACTGTGCAAAACAACTTGAAATCGACCAAAACACCTCTAAAATCTAAAAAATTTAGTGTATTTTGGCTCAGCTTCATGTTATATCAGTCATTTTCAAAGGTTGCGAGTGCATTGTGCTTATTTTTGAATTGGCAATGGTATTTTCATCATTTACTAGTTTTCGAGGATATTAGGGCCGTTTGGGGGGCGTTTTGGTTATTTTTTAGGGTTTTAGGATATTTTTGACATTCAATGTGCATTTTAGTCATTTTAGCTGCCATACGGGAGTCATTTTAGAGGTTTTGGAGTATTTATTCGTCTTTTGACATTTTTGTAACTCTCATGAGTGAAATAATTTTTTTTGACAAAAAAAAAATCCCAAGAAATCAATAGAATGGCCACTATGCTCCTAAAATCGCCAAAATTACCAAAATACCTCCCAAAACCACAAAATGTCCAAAAAATAACCCCGAAGCCTCTTATTTGGCCAAAGTAACCTCAAAATCTCTAAAACGGCTAAAATGACCCCAAAACCACTAAAATGACCAAAATGCCCGTAAAAATGCTAGAATAAGCTATCAAATCATGAAGCCTCCTAAATGAGCAAAGTGCCCAAAACATCTAAAATGATTATAAAAGACAGAGAACAATTCCCTAAAATCCTCTAGAATGAGCAAATCAACAAGAAATGGTCCAAAATACCATCAAATTCTAAAAGATCGAGTGTATTTTGGATTTGTTTGGGGGTATTTCGGTCATATTTAGAGGGTTCGCCAGTATTTTGCTTATTTTTGCGGTGTCAACGGAGTTTTGCTCGTTTTGAAAGTATTCCGGGGTGTTGTGGTTGTTTTGGCGGCGTTTTTGTCATTTTACTAGGTTTTGGAGCACTTTGGACATTCGAAGTGCACTTTAGTCGTTTTGGCCTTTGTACGGGGTCATTTCAGAGATTTTCTGATGTTTTTGTAATTCTCATGGGCAAAATAATTTTTTTTTGACAAAAAAAATACCTTTGAAATCGCTAAAATGGACATTGTACTCTTAAAATCACCAATATACCGCCAAAACAATAAAATGTCCAACCCCCCCCCCCCCCCACGCTCTGAGTCCTCTAAGCAAAATAGCCTCTAAATCTCTAAAACAACAAAAATAACCCCAAAACGTCTAAAATTACCAAAATACCCTCTGAAATGGCTAGAATAAACAGTTGAGTTTCAATACCTCGTGAATGACCAAGATGCCCAAACATGTAAAATGATTAAAAAATACCTCTCGACGTTGCTAAAATCCTCTAGACTGTGCAAAACAACGTGAAACTAGCCAATATACCCCCGAAATCAGAAAAGTTTAGGGTAGTTTGACATAGTTTAGTCCTATTTTGGTTATTTTTAGAGGTTTCGATTGTAATTTTCTTATTTTTGAGGTTCCAATAATATTTTTGTCGATTTGAAAGCTTTTGGGAATATGATGGCCGTTTTGGGGGCGTTTTAATAATTTTCTAGGGTTTTTCGATAATTTTGACGTCCATTGTGCATTTTAGTCATCTTAGTTGTTCTATGGGGATCATTTTAGAGGTTTGCAGTATTTATAGGATTTTTGATAGTTTGGTAATTGTCACCGGCAAAATAATTTTTTTTTTCGACAAAAAAATACTTCTAAAATCACTAAAATGACCATTACACTCCTAAAATTACCAAAATATCCCAAAAACCTCAAAATATTCAGAAAAACCCCCGAAGCCTCTAAATTGGCCAGAATAGCCTAAAAATCTCTTAAACGACAAAGATAACCGGGAAAAATTTTAAAATTACCAAGATACTTTTGAAACGGCTAGAATAAGCTCTCAAGTCTCGATACCTCGTAAATGACCAAATTGACCCCAAAATCTAAAACGATTAAAAAATGCACCTCTACATTGCTAAAATGAGCAAAATGCCCGAAAATCCTATAGACTGTGCAAAACAACTTGAAATCGACCAAAACACCTCTAAAATCTAAAAAATTTAGTGTATTTTGGCTCAGCTTCATGTTATATCAGTCATTTTCAAAGGTTGCGAGTGCATTGTGCTTATTTTTGAATTGGCAATGGTATTTTCATCATTTACTAGTTTTCGAGGATATTAGGGCCGTTTGGGGGGCGTTTGGTTATTTTTTAGGGTTTTAGGATATTTTTGACATTCAATGTGCATTTTAGTCATTTTAGCTGCCATACGGGAGTCATTTTAGAGGTTTTGGAGTATTTATTCGTCTTTTGACATTTTTGTAACTCTCATGAGTGAAATAATTTTTTTTGACAAAAAAAAAATCCCAAGAAATCAATAGAATGGCCACTATGCTCCTAAAATCGCCAAAATTACCAAAATACCTCCCAAAACCACAAAATGTCCAAAAAATAACCCCGAAGCCTCTTATTTGGCCAAAGTAACCTCAAAATCTCTAAAACGGCTAAAATGACCCCAAAACCACTAAAATGACCAAAATGCCCATGAAAATGCTAGAATAAGCTATCAAATCATGAAGCCTCCTAAATGAGCAAAGTGCCCAAAACATCTAAAATGATTATAAAAGACATTACTATAGTGAGAACAATTCCCTAAAATCCTCTAGAATGAGCAAATCAACAAGAAATGGTCCAAAATACCATCAAATTCTAAAAGATCGAGTGTATTTTGGATTTGTTTGGGGGTATTTCGGTCATATTTAGAGGGTTCGCCAGTATTTTGCTTATTTTTGCGGTGTCAACGGAGTTTTGCTCGTTTTGAAAGTATTCCGGGGTGTTGTGGTTGTTTTGGCGGCGTTTTTGTCATTTTACTAGGTTTTGGAGCACTTTGGACATTCGAAGTGCACTTTAGTCGTTTTGGCCTTTGTACGGGGTCATTTCAGAGATTTTTTGATGTTTTTGTAATTCTCATGGGCAAAATAATTTTTTTTTGACAAAAAAAATACCTTTGAAATCGCTAAAATGGACATTGTACTCTTAAAATCACCAATATACCGCCAAAACAATAAAATGTCCAACCCCCCCCCCCCCACGCTCTGAGTCCTCTAAGCAAAATAGCCTCTAAATCTCTAAAACAACAAAAATAACCCCAAAACGTCTAAAATTACCAAAATACCCTCTGAAATGGCTAGAATAAACAGTTGAGTTTCAATACCTCGTGAATGACCAAGATGCCCAAACATGTAAAATGATTAAAAAATACCTCTCGACGTTGCTAAAATCCTCTAGACTGTGCAAAACAACGTGAAACTAGCCAATATACCCCCGAAATCAGAAAAGTTTAGGGTAGTTTGACATAGTTTAGTCCTATTTTGGTTATTTTTAGAGGTTTCGATTGTAATTTTCTTATTTTTGAGGTTCCAATAATATTTTTGTCGATTTGAAAGCTTTTGGGAATATGATGGCCGTTTTGGGGGCGTTTTAATAATTTTCTAGGGTTTTTCGATAATTTTGACGTCCATTGTGCATTTTAGTCATCTTAGTTGTTCTATGGGGATCATTTTAGAGGTTTGCAGTATTTATAGGATTTTTGATAGTTTGGTAATTGTCACCGGCAAAATAATTTTTTTTTTCGACAAAAAAATACTTCTAAAATCACTAAAATGACCATTACACTCCTAAAATTACCAAAATATCCAAAACCTCAAAATATTCAAAAACCCCCGAAGCCTCTAAATTGGCCAGAATAGCCTAAAAATCTCTTAAACGACAAAGATAACCGGGAAAAATTTTAAAATTACCAAGATACTTTTGAAACGGCTAGAATAAGCTCTCAAGTCTCGATACCTCGTAAATGACCAAATTGACCCCAAAATCTAAAACGATTAAAAAATGCACCTCTACATTGCTAAAATGAGCAAAATGCCCGAAAATCCTATAGACTGTGCAAAACAACTTGAAATCGACCAAAACACCTCTAAAATCTAAAAAATTTAGTGTATTTTGGCTCAGCTTCATGTTATATCAGTCATTTTCAAAGGTTGCGAGTGCATTGTGCTTATTTTTGAATTGGCAATGGTATTTTCATCATTTACTAGTTTTCGAGGATATTAGGGCCGTTTGGGGGGCGTTTTGGTTATTTTTTAGGGTTTTAGGATATTTTTGACATTCAATGTGCATTTTAGTCATTTTAGCTGCCATACGGGAGTCATTTTAGAGGTTTTGGAGTATTTATTCGTCTTTTGACATTTTTGTAACTCTCATGAGTGAAATAATTTTTTTTGACAAAAAAAAAATCCCAAGAAATCAATAGAATGGCCACTATGCTCCTAAAATCGCCAAAATTACCAAAATACCTCCCAAAACCACAAAATGTCCAAAAAATAACCCCGAAGCCTCTTATTTGGCCAAAGTAACCTCAAAATCTCTAAAACGGCTAAAATGACCCCAAAACCACTAAAATGACCAAAATGCCCATGAAAATGCTAGAATAAGCTATCAAATCATGAAGCCTCCTAAATGAGCAAAGTGCCCAAAACATCTAAAATGATTATAAAAGACATTACTATAGTGAGAACAATTCCCTAAAATCCTCTAGAATGAGCAAATCAACAAGAAATGGTCCAAAATACCATCAAATTCTAAAAGATCGAGTGTATTTTGGATTTGTTTGGGGGTATTTCGGTCATATTTAGAGGTTTGCCGGTATTTTGCTTATTTTTGCGGTGTCAACGGAGTTTTGCTCGTTTTGAAAGTATTCCGGGGTGTTGTGGTTGTTTTGGCGGCGTTTTTGTCATTTTACTAGGTTTTGGAGCACTTTGGACATTCGAAGTGCACTTTAGTCGTTTTGGCCTTTGTACGGGGTCATTTCAGAGATTTTTTGATGTTTTTGTAATTCTCATGGGCAAAATAATTTTTTTTTGACAAAAAAAATACCTTTGAAATCGCTAAAATGGACATTGTACTCTTAAAATCACCAATATACCGCCAAAACAATAAAATGTCCAACCCCCCCCCCCCCCCACGCTCTGAGTCCTCTAAGCAAAATAGCCTCTAAATCTCTAAAACAACAAAAATAACCCCAAAACGTCTAAAATTACCAAAATACCCTCTGAAATGGCTAGAATAAACAGTTGAGTTTCAATACCTCGTGAATGACCAAGATGCCCAAACATGTAAAATGATTAAAAAATACCTCTCGACGTTGCTAAAATCCTCTAGACTGTGCAAAACAACGTGAAACTAGCCAATATACCCCCGAAATCAGAAAAGTTTAGGGTAGTTTGACATAGTTTAGTCCTATTTTGGTTATTTTTAGAGGTTTCGATTGTAATTTTCTTATTTTTGAGGTTCCAATAATATTTTTGTCGATTTGAAAGCTTTTGGGAATATGATGGCCGTTTTGGGGGCGTTTTAATAATTTTCTAGGGTTTTTCGATAATTTTGACGTCCATTGTGCATTTTAGTCATCTTAGTTGTTCTATGGGGATCATTTTAGAGGTTTGCAGTATTTATAGGATTTTTGATAGTTTGGTAATTGTCACCGGCAAAATAATTTTTTTTTTCGACAAAAAAATACTTCTAAAATCACTAAAATGACCATTACACTCCTAAAATTACCAAAATATCCCAAAAACCTCAAAATATTCAGAAAAACCCCCGAAGCCTCTAAATTGGCCAGAATAGCCTAAAAATCTCTTAAACGACAAAGATAACCGGGAAAAATTTTAAAATTACCAAGATACTTTTGAAACGGCTAGAATAAGCTCTCAAGTCTCGATACCTCGTAAATGACCAAATTGACCCCAAAATCTAAAACGATTAAAAAATGCACCTCTACATTGCTAAAATGAGCAAAATGCCCGAAAATCCTATAGACTGTGCAAAACAACTTGAAATCGACCAAAACACCTCTAAAATCTAAAAAATTTAGTGTATTTTGGCTCAGCTTCATGTTATATCAGTCATTTTCAAAGGTTGCGAGTGCATTGTGCTTATTTTTGAATTGGCAATGGTATTTTCATCATTTACTAGTTTTCGAGGATATTAGGGCCGTTTGGGGGGCGTTTTGGTTATTTTTTAGGGTTTTAGGATATTTTTGACATTCAATGTGCATTTTAGTCATTTTAGCTGCCATACGGGAGTCATTTTAGAGGTTTTGGAGTATTTATTCGTCTTTTGACATTTTTGTAACTCCATGAGTGAAATAATTTTTTTTGACAAAAAAAAAATCCCAAGAAATCAATAGAATGGCCACTATGCTCCTAAAATCGCCAAAATTACCAAAATACCTCCCAAAACCACAAAATGTCCAAAAAATAACCCCGAAGCCTCTTATTTGGCCAAAGTAACCTCAAAATCTCTAAAACGGCTAAAATGACCCCAAAACCACTAAAATGACCAAAATGCCCATGAAAATGCTAGAATAAGCTATCAAATCATGAAGCCTCCTAAATGAGCAAAGTGCCCAAAACATCTAAAATGATTATAAAAGACATTACTATAGTGAGAACAATTCCCTAAAATCCTCTAGAATGAGCAAATCAACAAGAAATGGTCCAAAATACCATCAAATTCTAAAAGATCGAGTGTATTTTGGATTTGTTTGGGGGTATTTCGGTCATATTTAGAGGGTTCGCCAGTATTTTGCTTATTTTTGCGGTGTCAACGGAGTTTTGCTCGTTTTGAAAGTATTCCGGGGTGTTGTGGTTGTTTTGGCGGCGTTTTTGTCATTTTACTAGGTTTTGGAGCACTTTGGACATTCGAAGTGCACTTTAGTCGTTTTGGCCTTTGTACGGGGTCATTTCAGAGATTTTTTGATGTTTTTGTAATTCTCATGGGCAAAATAATTTTTTTTTGACAAAAAAAATACCTTTGAAATCGCTAAAATGGACATTGTACTCTTAAAATCACCAATATACCGCCAAAACAATAAAATGTCCAACCCCCCCCCCCACGCTCTGAGTCCTCTAAGCAAAATAGCCTCTAAATCTCTAAAACAACAAAAATAACCCCAAAACGTCTAAAATTACCAAAATACCCTCTGAAATGGCTAGAATAAACAGTTGAGTTTCAATACCTCGTGAATGACCAAGATGCCCAAACATGTAAAATGATTAAAAAATACCTCTCGACGTTGCTAAAATCCTCTAGACTGTGCAAAACAACGTGAAACTAGCCAATATACCCCCGAAAATCAGAAAAGTTTAGGGTAGTTTGACATAGTTTAGTCCTATTTTGGTTATTTTTAGAGGTTTCGATTGTAATTTTCTTATTTTTGAGGTTCCAATAATATTTTTGTCGATTTGAAAGCTTTTGGGAATATGATGGCCGTTTTGGGGGCGTTTTAATAATTTTCTAGGGTTTTTCGATAATTTTGACGTCCATTGTGCATTTTAGTCATCTTAGTTGTTCTATGGGGATCATTTTAGAGGTTTGCAGTATTTATAGGATTTTTGATAGTTTGGTAATTGTCACCGGCAAAATAATTTTTTTTTTCGACAAAAAAATACTTCTAAAATCACTAAAATGACCATTACACTCCTAAAATTACCAAAATATCCCAAAAACCTCAAAATATTCAGAAAAACCCCCGAAGCCTCTAAATTGGCCAGAATAGCCTAAAAATCTCTTAAACGACAAAGATAACCGGGAAAAATTTTAAAATTACCAAGATACTTTTGAAACGGCTAGAAAAGCTCTCAAGTCTCGATACCTCGTAAATGACCAAATTGACCCCAAAATCTAAAACGATTAAAAAATGCACCTCTACATTGCTAAAATGAGCAAAATGCCCGAAAATCCTATAGACTGTGCAAAACAACTTGAAATCGACCAAAACACCTCTAAAATCTAAAAAATTTAGTGTATTTTGGCTCAGCTTCATGTTATATCAGTCATTTTCAAAGGTTGCGAGTGCATTGTGCTTATTTTTGAATTGGCAATGGTATTTTCATCATTTACTAGTTTTCGAGGATATTAGGGCCGTTTGGGGGGCGTTTTGGTTATTTTTTAGGGTTTTAGGATATTTTTGACATTCAATGTGCATTTTAGTCATTTTAGCTGCCATACGGGAGTCATTTTAGAGGTTTTGGAGTATTTATTCGTCTTTTGACATTTTTGTAACTCTCATGAGTGAAATAATTTTTTTTGACAAAAAAAAAATCCCAAGAAATCAATAGAATGGCCACTATGCTCCTAAAATCGCCAAAATTACCAAAATACCTCCCAAAACCACAAAATGTCCAAAAAATAACCCCGAAGCCTCTTATTTGGCCAAAGTAACCTCAAAATCTCTAAAACGGCTAAAATGACCCCAAAACCACTAAAATGACCAAAATGCCCATGAAAATGCTAGAATAAGCTATCAAATCATGAAGCCTCCTAAATGAGCAAAGTGCCCAAAACATCTAAAATGATTATAAAAGACATTACTATAGTGAGAACAATTCCCTAAAATCCTCTAGAATGAGCAAATCAACAAGAAATGGTCCAAAATACCATCAAATTCTAAAAGATCGAGTGTATTTTGGATTTGTTTGGGGGTATTTCGGTCATATTTAGAGGGTTCGCCAGTATTTTGCTTATTTTTGCGGTGTCAACGGAGTTTTGCTCGTTTTGAAAGTATTCCGGGGTGTTGTGGTTGTTTTGGCGGCGTTTTTGTCATTTTACTAGGTTTTGGAGCACTTTGGACATTCGAAGTGCACTTTAGTCGTTTTGGCCTTTGTACGGGGTCATTTCAGAGATTTTTTGATGTTTTTGTAATTCTCATGGGCAAAATAATTTTTTTTTGACAAAAAAAATACCTTTGAAATCGCTAAAATGGACATTGTACTCTTAAAATCACCAATATACCGCCAAAACAATAAAATGTCCAACCCCCCCCCCCCCACGCTCTGAGTCCTCTAAGCAAAATAGCCTCTAAATCTCTAAAACAACAAAAATAACCCCAAAACGTCTAAAATTACCAAAATACCCTCTGAAATGGCTAGAATAAACAGTTGAGTTTCAATACCTCGTGAATGACCAAGATGCCCAAACATGTAAAATGATTAAAAAATACCTCTCGACGTTGCTAAAATCCTCTAGACTGTGCAAAACAACGTGAAACTAGCCAATATACCCCCGAAATCAGAAAAGTTTAGGGTAGTTTGACATAGTTTAGTCCTATTTTGGTTATTTTTAGAGGTTTCGATTGTAATTTTCTTATTTTTGAGGTTCCAATAATATTTTTGTCGATTTGAAAGCTTTTGGGAATATGATGGCCGTTTTGGGGGCGTTTTAATAATTTTCTAGGGTTTTTCGATAATTTTGACGTCCATTGTGCATTTTAGTCATCTTAGTTGTTCTATGGGGATCATTTTAGAGGTTTGCAGTATTTATAGGATTTTTGATAGTTTGGTAATTGTCACCGGCAAAATAATTTTTTTTTTCGACAAAAAAATACTTCTAAAATCACTAAAATGACCATTACACTCCTAAAATTACCAAAATATCCCAAAAACCTCAAAATATTCAGAAAAACCCCCGAAGCCTCTAAATTGGCCAGAATAGCCTAAAAATCTCTTAAACGACAAAGATAACCGGGAAAAATTTTAAAATTACCAAGATACTTTTGAAACGGCTAGAATAAGCTCTCAAGTCTCGATACCTCGTAAATGACCAAATTGACCCCAAAATCTAAAACGATTAAAAAATGCACCTCTACATTGCTAAAATGAGCAAAATGCCCGAAAATCCTATAGACTGTGCAAAACAACTTGAAATCGACCAAAACACCTCTAAAATCTAAAAAATTTAGTGTATTTTGGCTCAGCTTCATGTTATATCAGTCATTTTCAAAGGTTGCGAGTGCATTGTGCTTATTTTTGAATTGGCAATGGTATTTTCATCATTTACTAGTTTTCGAGGATATTAGGGCCGTTTGGGGGGCGTTTTGGTTATTTTTTAGGGTTTTAGGATATTTTTGACATTCAATGTGCATTTTAGTCATTTTAGCTGCCATACGGGAGTCATTTTAGAGGTTTTGGAGTATTTATTCGTCTTTTGACATTTTTGTAACTCTCATGAGTGAAATAATTTTTTTTGACAAAAAAAAAAATCCCAAGAAATCAATAGAATGGCCACTATGCTCCTAAAATCGCCAAAATTACCAAAATACCTCCCAAAACCACAAAATGTCCAAAAAATAACCCCGAAGCCTCTTATTTGGCCAAAGTAACCTCAAAATCTCTAAAACGGCTAAAATGACCCCAAAACCACTAAAATGACCAAAATGCCCATGAAAATGCTAGAATAAGCTATCAAATCATGAAGCCTCCTAAATGAGCAAAGTGCCCAAAACATCTAAAATGATTATAAAAGACATTACTATAGTGAGAACAATTCCCTAAAATCCTCTAGAATGAGCAAATCAACAAGAAATGGTCCAAAATACCATCAAATTCTAAAAGATCGAGTGTATTTTGGATTTGTTTGGGGGTATTTCGGTCATATTTAGAGGGTTCGCCAGTATTTTGCTTATTTTTGCGGTGTCAACGGAGTTTTGCTCGTTTTGAAAGTATTCCGGGGTGTTGTGGTTGTTTTGGCGGCGTTTTTGTCATTTTACTAGGTTTTGGAGCACTTTGGACATTCGAAGTGCACTTTAGTCGTTTTGGCCTCTGTACAGGGTCATTTCAGAAATTTTATGATGTTTTGTAATTCTCATGGGCAAAATAATTTTTTTTTGACAAAAAAAATACCTTTGAAATCGCTAAAATGGACATTGTACTCTTAAAATCACCAATATACCGCCAAAACAATAAAATGTCCAACCCCCCCCCCCCCCACGCTCTGAGTCCTCTAAGCAAAATAGCCTCTAAATCTCTAAAACAACAAAAATAACCCCAAAACGTCTAAAATTACCAAAATACCCTCTGAAATGGCTAGAATAAACAGTTGAGTTTCAATACCTCGTGAATGACCAAGATGCCCAAACATGTAAAATGATTAAAAAATACCTCTCGACGTTGCTAAAATCCTCTAGACTGTGCAAAACAACGTGAAACTAGCCAATATACCCCCGAAATCAGAAAAGTTTAGGGTAGTTTGACATAGTTTAGTCCTATTTTGGTTATTTTTAGAGGTTTCGATTGTAATTTTCTTATTTTTGAGGTTCCAATAATATTTTTGTCGATTTGAAAGCTTTTGGGAATATGATGGCCGTTTTGGGGGCGTTTTAATAATTTTCTAGGGTTTTTCGATAATTTTGACGTCCATTGTGCATTTTAGTCATCTTAGTTGTTCTATGGGGATCATTTTAGAGGTTTGCAGTATTTATAGGATTTTTGATAGTTTGGTAATTGTCACCGGCAAAATAATTTTTTTTTTCGACAAAAAAATACTTCTAAAATCACTAAAATGACCATTACACTCCTAAAATTACCAAAATATCCCAAAAACCTCAAAATATTCAGAAAAACCCCCGAAGCCTCTAAATTGGCCAGAATAGCCTAAAAATCTCTTAAACGACAAAGATAACCGGGAAAAATTTTAAAATTACCAAGATACTTTTGAAACGGCTAGAATAAGCTCTCAAGTCTCGATACCTCGTAAATGACCAAATTGACCCCAAAATCTAAAACGATTAAAAAATGCACCTCTACATTGCTAAAATGAGCAAAATGCCCGAAAATCCTATAGACTGTGCAAAACAACTTGAAATCGACCAAAACACCTCTAAAATCTAAAAAATTTAGTGTATTTTGGCTCAGCTTCATGTTATATCAGTCATTTTCAAAGGTTGCGAGTGCATTGTGCTTATTTTTGAATTGGCAATGGTATTTTCATCATTTACTAGTTTTCGAGGATATTAGGGCCGTTTGGGGGGCGTTTTGGTTATTTTTTAGGGTTTTAGGATATTTTTGACATTCAATGTGCATTTTAGTCATTTTAGCTGCCATACGGGAGTCATTTTAGAGGTTTTGGAGTATTTATTCGTCTTTTGACATTTTTGTAACTCTCATGAGTGAAATAATTTTTTTTGACAAAAAAAAAATCCCAAGAAATCAATAGAATGGCCACTATGCTCCTAAAATCGCCAAAATTACCAAAATACCTCCCAAAACCACAAAATGTCCAAAAAATAACCCCGAAGCCTCTTATTTGGCCAAAGTAACCTCAAAATCTCTAAAACGGCTAAAATGACCCCAAAACCACTAAAATGACCAAAATGCCCATGAAAATGCTAGAATAAGCTATCAAATCATGAAGCCTCCTAAATGAGCAAAGTGCCCAAAACATCTAAAATGATTATAAAAGACATTACTATAGTGAGAACAATTCCCTAAAATCCTCTAGAATGAGCAAATCAACAAGAAATGGTCCAAAATACCATCAAATTCTAAAAGATCGAGTGTATTTTGGATTTGTTTGGGGGTATTTCGGTCATATTTAGAGGGTTCGCCAGTATTTTGCTTATTTTTGCGGTGTCAACGGAGTTTTGCTCGTTTTGAAAGTATTCCGGGGTGTTGTGGTTGTTTTGGCGGCGTTTTTGTCATTTTACTAGGTTTTGGAGCACTTTGGACATTCGAAGTGCACTTTAGTCGTTTTGGCCTTTGTACGGGGTCATTTCAGAGATTTTTTGATGTTTTTGTAATTCTCATGGGCAAAATAATTTTTTTTTGACAAAAAAAATACCTTTGAAATCGCTAAAATGGACATTGTACTCTTAAAATCACCAATATACCGCCAAAACAATAAAATGTCCAACCCCCCCCCCCCCACGCTCTGAGTCCTCTAAGCAAAATAGCCTCTAAATCTCTAAAACAACAAAAATAACCCCAAAACGTCTAAAATTACCAAAATACCCTCTGAAATGGCTAGAATAAACAGTTGAGTTTCAATACCTCGTGAATGACCAAGATGCCCAAACATGTAAAATGATTAAAAAATACCTCTCGA
Organism: Castanopsis chinensis; assembly: GCA_032878915.1. Taxonomy (NCBI): domain Eukaryota; kingdom Viridiplantae; phylum Streptophyta; class Magnoliopsida; order Fagales; family Fagaceae; genus Castanopsis; species Castanopsis chinensis. The sequence continues at coordinate 8,436 of JAVQMG010000123.1, read as the reverse complement.
CGTTGCTAAAATCCTCTAGACTGTGCAAAACAACGTGAAACTAGCCAATATACCCCCGAAATCAGAAAAGTTTAGGGTAGTTTGACATAGTTTAGTCCTATTTTGGTTATTTTTAGAGGTTTCGATTGTAATTTTCTTATTTTTGAGGTTCCAATAATATTTTTGTCGATTTGAAAGCTTTTGGGAATATGATGGCCGTTTTGGGGGCGTTTTAATAATTTTCTAGGGTTTTTCGATAATTTTGACGTCCACTGTGCATTTGAGTCATCTTAGTTGTTCTATGGGGATCATTTTAGAGGTTTGCAGTATTTATAGGATTTTTGATAGTTTGGTAATTGTCACCGGCAAAATAATTTTTTTTTTCGACAAAAAAATACTTCTAAAATCACTAAAATGACCATTACACTCCTAAAATTACCAAAATATCCCAAAAACCTCAAAATATTCAGAAAAACCCCCGAAGCCTCTAAATTGGCCAGAATAGCCTAAAAATCTCTTAAACGACAAAGATAACCGGGAAAAATTTTAAAATTACCAAGATACTTTTGAAACGGCTAGAATAAGCTCTCAAGTCTCGATACCTCGTAAATGACCAAATTGACCCCAAAATCTAAAACGATTAAAAAATGCACCTCTACATTGCTAAAATGAGCAAAATGCCCGAAAATCCTATAGACTGTGCAAAACAACTTGAAATCGACCAAAACACCTCTAAAATCTAAAAAATTTAGTGTATTTTGGCTCAGCTTCATGTTATATCAGTCATTTTCAAAGGTTGCGAGTGCATTGTGCTTATTTTTGAATTGGCAATGGTATTTTCATCATTTACTAGTTTTCGAGGATATTAGGGCCGTTTGGGGGGCGTTTTGGTTATTTTTTAGGGTTTTAGGATATTTTTGACATTCAATGTGCATTTTAGTCATTTTAGCTGCCATACGGGAGTCATTTTAGAGGTTTTGGAGTATTTATTCGTCTTTTGACATTTTTGTAACTCTCATGAGTGAAATAATTTTTTTTGACAAAAAAAAAATCCCAAGAAATCAATAGAATGGCCACTATGCTCCTAAAATCGCCAAAATTACCAAAATACCTCCCAAAACCACAAAATGTCCAAAAAATAACCCCGAAGCCTCTTATTTGGCCAAAGTAACCTCAAAATCTCTAAAACGGCTAAAATGACCCCAAAACCACTAAAATGACCAAAATGCCCATGAAAATGCTAGAATAAGCTATCAAATCATGAAGCCTCCTAAATGAGCAAAGTGCCCAAAACATCTAAAATGATTATAAAAGACATTACTATAGTGAGAACAATTCCCTAAAATCCTCTAGAATGAGCAAATCAACAAGAAATGGTCCAAAATACCATCAAATTCTAAAAGATCGAGTGTATTTTGGATTTGTTTGGGGGTATTTCGGTCATATTTAGAGGGTTCGCCAGTATTTTGCTTATTTTTGCGGTGTCAACGGAGTTTTGCTCGTTTTGAAAGTATTCCGGGGTGTTGTGGTTGTTTTGGCGGCGTTTTTGTCATTTTACTAGGTTTTGGAGCACTTTGGACATTCGAAGTGCACTTTAGTCGTTTTGGCCTTTGTACGGGGTCATTTCAGAGATTTTTTGATGTTTTTGTAATTCTCATGGGCAAAATAATTTTTTTTTGACAAAAAAAATACCTTTGAAATCGCTAAAATGGACATTGTACTCTTAAAATCACCAATATACCGCCAAAACAATAAAATGTCCAACCCCCCCACGCTCTGAGTCCTCTAAGCAAAATAGCCTCTAAATCTCTAAAACAACAAAAATAACCCCAAAACGTCTAAAATTACCAAAATACCCTCTGAAATGGCTAGAATAAACAGTTGAGTTTCAATACCTCGTGAATGACCAAGATGCCCAAACATGTAAAATGATTAAAAAATACCTCTCGACGTTGCTAAAATCCTCTAGACTGTGCAAAACAACGTGAAACTAGCCAATATACCCCCGAAATCAGAAAAGTTTAGGGTAGTTTGACATAGTTTAGTCCTATTTTGGTTATTTTTAGAGGTTTCGATTGTAATTTTCTTATTTTTGAGGTTCCAATAATATTTTTGTCGATTTGAAAGCTTTTGGGAATATGATGGCCGTTTTGGGGGCGTTTTAATAATTTTCTAGGGTTTTTCGATAATTTTGACGTCCATTGTGCATTTTAGTCATCTTAGTTGTTCTATGGGGATCATTTTAGAGGTTTGCAGTATTTATAGGATTTTTGATAGTTTGGTAATTGTCACCGGCAAAATAATTTTTTTTTTCGACAAAAAAATACTTCTAAAATCACTAAAATGACCATTACACTCCTAAAATTACCAAAATATCCCAAAAACCTCAAAATATTCAGAAAAACCCCCGAAGCCTCTAAATTGGCCAGAATAGCCTAAAAATCTCTTAAACGACAAAGATAACCGGGAAAAATTTTAAAATTACCAAGATACTTTTGAAACGGCTAGAATAAGCTCTCAAGTCTCGATACCTCGTAAATGACCAAATTGACCCCAAAATCTAAAACGATTAAAAAATGCACCTCTACATTGCTAAAATGAGCAAAATGCCCGAAAATCCTATAGACTGTGCAAAACAACTTGAAATCGACCAAAACACCTCTAAAATCTAAAAAATTTAGTGTATTTTGGCTCAGCTTCATGTTATATCAGTCATTTTCAAAGGTTGCGAGTGCATTGTGCTTATTTTTGAATTGGCAACGGTATTTTCATCATTTACTGGTTTTCGAGGATATTAGGGCCGTTTGGGGGGCGTTTTGGTTATGGTATTTTCATCATTTACTAGTTTTCGAGGATATTAGGGCCGTTTGGGGGGCGTTTTGGTTATTTTTTAGGGTTTTAGGATATTTTTGACATTCAATGTGCATTTTAGTCATTTTAGCTGCCATACGGGAGTCATTTTAGAGGTTTTGGAGTATTTATTCGTCTTTTGACATTTTTGTAACTCTCATGAGTGAAATAATTTTTTTTGACAAAAAAAAAATCCCAAGAAATCAATAGAATGGCCACTATGCTCCTAAAATCGCCAAAATTACCAAAATACCTCCCAAAACCACAAAATGTCCAAAAAATAACCCCGAAGCCTCTTATTTGGCCAAAGTAACCTCAAAATCTCTAAAACGGCTAAAATGACCCCAAAACCACTAAAATGACCAAAATGCCCATGAAAATGCTAGAATAAGCTATCAAATCATGAAGCCTCCTAAATGAGCAAAGTGCCCAAAACATCTAAAATGATTATAAAAGACATTACTATAGTGAGACAATTCCCTAAAATCCTCTAGAATGAGCAAATCAACAAGAAATGGTCCAAAATACCATCAAATTCTAAAAGATCGAGTGTATTTTGGATTTGTTTGGGGGTATTTCGGTCATATTTAGAGGGTTCGCCAGTATTTTGCTTATTTTTGCGGTGTCAACGGAGTTTTGCTCGTTTTGAAAGTATTCCGGGGTGTTGTGGTTGTTTTGGCGGCGTTTTTGTCATTTTACTAGGTTTTGGAGCACTTTGGACATTCGAAGTGCACTTTAGTCGTTTTGGCCTTTGTACGGGGTCATTTCAGAGATTTTTTGATGTTTTTGTAATTCTCATGGGCAAAATAATTTTTTTTTGACAAAAAAAATACCTTTGAAATCGCTAAAATGGACATTGTACTCTTAAAATCACCAATATACCGCCAAAACAATAAAATGTCCAACCCCCCCCCCCCCCACGCTCTGAGTCCTCTAAGCAAAATAGCCTCTAAATCTCTAAAACAACAAAAATAACCCCAAAACGTCTAAAATTACCAAAATACCCTCTGAAATGGCTAGAATAAACAGTTGAGTTTCAATACCTCGTGAATGACCAAGATGCCCAAACATGTAAAATGATTAAAAAATACCTCTCGACGTTGCTAAAATCCTCTAGACTGTGCAAAACAACGTGAAACTAGCCAATATACCCCCGAAATCAGAAAAGTTTAGGGTAGTTTGACATAGTTTAGTCCTATTTTGGTTATTTTTAGAGGTTTCGATTGTAATTTTCTTATTTTTGAGGTTCCAATAATATTTTTGTCGATTTGAAAGCTTTTGGGAATATGATGGCCGTTTTGGGGGCGTTTTAATAATTTTCTAGGGTTTTTCGATAATTTTGACGTCCATTGTGCATTTTAGTCATCTTAGTTGTTCTATGGGGATCATTTTAGAGGTTTGCAGTATTTATAGGATTTTTGATAGTTTGGTAATTGTCACCGGCAAAATAATTTTTTTTTTCGACAAAAAAATACTTCTAAAATCACTAAAATGACCATTACACTCCTAAAATTACCAAAATATCCCAAAAACCTCAAAATATTCAGAAAAACCCCCGAAGCCTCTAAATTGGCCAGAATAGCCTAAAAATCTCTTAAACGACAAAGATAACCGGGAAAAATTTTAAAATTACCAAGATACTTTTGAAACGGCTAGAATAAGCTCTCAAGTCTCGATACCTCGTAAATGACCAAATTGACCCCAAAATCTAAAACGATTAAAAAATGCACCTCTACATTGCTAAAATGAGCAAAATGCCCGAAAATCCTATAGACTGTGCAAAACAACTTGAAATCGACCAAAACACCTCTAAAATCTAAAAAATTTAGTGTATTTTGGCTCAGCTTCATGTTATATCAGTCATTTTCAAAGGTTGCGAGTGCATTGTGCTTATTTTTGAATTGGCAATGGTATTTTCATCATTTACTAGTTTTCGAGGATATTAGGGCCGTTTGGGGGGCGTTTTGGTTATTTTTTAGGGTTTTAGGATATTTTTGACATTCAATGTGCAATGTGCATTTTAGTCATTTTAGCTGCCATACGGGAGTCATTTTAGAGGTTTTGGAGTATTTATTCGTCTTTTGACATTTTTGTAACTCTCATGAGTGAAATAATTTTTTTTGACAAAAAAAAAATCCCAAGAAATCAATAGAATGGCCACTATGCTCCTAAAATCGCCAAAATTACCAAAATACCTCCCAAAACCACAAAATGTCCAAAAAATAACCCCGAAGCCTCTTATTTGGCCAAAGTAACCCCAAAATCTCTAAAACGACTAAAATGACCCCAAAACCACTAAAATGACCAAAATGCCCATGAAAATGCTAGAATAAGCTATCAAATCATGAAGCCTCCTAAATGAGCAAAGTGCCCAAAACATCTAAAATGATTATAAAAGACATTACTATAGTGAGAACAATTCCCTAAAATCCTCTAGAATGAGCAAATCAACAAGAAATGGTCCAAAATACCCTCAAAATTCTAAAAGATCGAGTGTATTTTGGATTTGTTTGGGGGTATTTCGGTCATATTTAGAGGGTTCGCCAGTATTTTGCTTATTTTTGCGGTGTCAACGGAGTTTTGCTCGTTTTGAAAGTATTCCGGGGTGTTGTGGTTGTTTTGGCGGCGTTTTTGTCATTTTACTAGGTTTTGGAGCACTTTGGACATTCGAAGTGCACTTTAGTCGTTTTGGCCTTTGTACGGGGTCATTTCAGAGATTTTTTGATGTTTTTGTAATTCTCATGGGCAAAATAATTTAGTTGAGTTTCAATACCTCGTGAATGACCAAGATGCCCAAACATGTAAAATGATTAAAAAATACCTCTCGACGTTGCTAAAATCCTCTAGACTGTGCAAAACAACGTGAAACTAGCCAATATACCCCCGAAATCAGAAAAGTTTAGGGTAGTTTGACATAGTTTAGTCCTATTTTGGTTATTTTTAGAGGTTTCGATTGTAATTTTCTTATTTTTGAGGTTCCAATAATATTTTTGTCGATTTGAAAGCTTTTGGGAATATGATGGCCGTTTTGGGGGCGTTTTAATAATTTTCTAGGGTTTTTCGATAATTTTGACGTCCATTGTGCATTTTAGTCATCTTAGTTGTTCGTGGCCGGCTTGTGGAATGACAAGCGATCTGGAACAGAAAATGAAAAATCCGGCATTGTTCCTTGTTGGTCAGTCAGTCTGAAGCGAGCTCGATGGCAGACCGCCTCGGTGACGATGATGAAGAGAATGGATGGGATGGCTTATGGAGTAATGGCAACGCAGTAATGGACTTGAAGACAACTTCAAACTGGTTACGCTGAACATCAATGGTCCAGTACCATCTTGATTTTTCAATTGAGATCGTATTATTGATTTGTTTGGCTTGGCATGGTTGGAAAAAATTAGCATTTTGTTTTATGGGATTTCGTCTTGGTGATTTTTTTTTGAGGTTTTTGCATTTTGGCTTTTGGAGCACTTTTTAAAAAATTGCATTCGTTTTTGGCCTTTGGGTCATTTCAGAGATTTTTTGAATATGAGTTATGAGCAAAATAATTTTTCAAAAAATAACGTTTTTGGATTGAGATAACTGGACATTGATGTTGTAAATCACGATATTAACGAGATGGCGTCCCCCCCCTTGACGTTGTAGCAATGGCCTGTGGTGTTGAATCGACGGTGGCGAGGTGGCTCGAGTTTGATTGTGGATGGCGGATCTGGTGAACATTCGGTTGCTCAGTCAATGAGCCATTGAATGGGATGACGTTCATTAATACCTCTGGGCGTTGGTGGCTTGGGTGGAGATGACAGATGCAGAAATGGGGAAGGCTTGGTTGTGCATCACTTTTGTTGATTCTGGCGTTCTCGATTGTAATTTTCTAATTTTTTAACCAATTGGTTTCTGGATTTAAAGCTTGAAGATAGTGCATTTTGAAGCAGTTGATATCATCTTTTTTTTTTTTTCGATTATTTTCGTTGGTGTTAGCTGTTTTGTTTTTGTGGATTGTTACGTTTTAATAGACTTTTGATAGTTTTTGATCAACGGCCATAACATTTCTTTTTTCTTGAAAGTGGCTAAAAATTAACATTACACTAAGTATTGAATATCCCAAAGAGCACGAATTGTCTCAGAGCGGAAGCCTGATGATGGCGAGAATAGCCTGGAAGTTTTTGGCAGGATAAGGCAGAGGCGGAGGCTGGTTTCCAAGTTGTTTTGAAACCGCTCGATGGCTGGTTGTTGGTGATGGCCAAACAACACAAATGGACCCCAAATCTGGAATGCACTCTGGAGTGAGCACAAATCGGCGTGTGGGTGTGGAACCGCAACTGAATTCGAACGAGACCTGGGTGGCGGCTAAAGCTGTCTGGTCGTGCTTGGCCACTTCAGTCGACATTTCATTGTGCATTATTTATTTGGCAACGTATCTGCGATGTTTGGCGTCAACTGGTTTTCGGGGATATTGGCGTCTTTGGCGAGCCTTGGTGCTGTCTCGGCTTTGGGTTTAGTTTTAGAATTGATGTGTATTTAGTCATTTTGAGCAGTTGAATACGGGATCATTTAACATCTTGGTGAGAGTCTTCATTCTCATTTGTTTTCATTCTTAATTGAAATAACTTTTTTTGACAAAAAAAAATCCCAGAAATGAATCAATCAGTGTATAATCGCCAAAATTAAATCACTCCCAAAACCACAAATGAAGAGCAGAAGTCTTCTTTTGTAAGTGGTCAATGATCCAAAAATGTAAAGGATGATGGCCGACACGTGAGATGAAATGCATAAGTCGAAATGCTTCAACGGCTATTCAAATCATGACCGCTTCTGTAAATGACGTGCCGACAATGGCTATGGACTGTTGGTAAACAATTATTAAATCACATATAATGAACAATGAAGAAATGGTGAAGAAAATATCAGCATTTTTAAAAGTAAAAATGGATTTTGTGAGATCATCGGTCTTCAACTCGTCCCATCTTTTTTTGTTTAAATTTTTCATTTTGAAGTGAGACGTTGTTGTTCATGATTTTCCATTTTTTTTAATGACCTTGGATTATTTGGGTGCTGCATTTGGCATTTTTATTGGTAGTTTAAGAGGTTTTTTTTTTGGTGCTGGGCCATCATTTGGCCGGTGAGTGAAGTGGATTTGACGCCGCCGTTCACGACGTGATCTTAACCCGCACCTCGGTCTGTGGCACAAATCGTCACCTCTTGAATCAACTGGCGGTGACAGAGATGTTGGCTCAATCCTTCTGAAATCAGTCAGCATTTGGCCTGGCAGTCAACATTATTTTTGATGACTGACGTTTATTTTATTTACGGCGTTGACATGTTTCAGTTCATGTAACAAATGCAGGCTAGTACCCGAGTCAGAAAGGTTTCATGCGTCTTATTTAGTTGAAACTTGCCTTACTTCCTGAGTTCTGGCTGTTTTTTTTGAAAGCTTTTGTGGTGGTTTTGGCATTGATTTTTTGTCGATTTTGATCTTGGTACATCTTTTGTCCTGATCTTGATCGCCGGCGTATGATCTGCTGGTTGTTATTAGTTCTTTCCTTGCAGATCAGGATCATTGATTCATTTTTTTTTTTGGTAATGTGTAGGGTTGTAGATAATTTTTTGAGTGTTTTT